>JAWWLV010000065.1:1262137-1285294 GCA_035041135.1 Platyrinchus mystaceus | reverse complement strand
TGAGCCTCCTTTTCTCCAGGCTGAGCCCCCCCAGCTCCCTCAGCTGCTCCTGCTGCTCCAGCCCCTTCCCAGCTCCACTGCCCTCCCCCTGTTCCTGTTTCCCTGAGTGGCAGAACAGCCAGACCCAGGAAAATGCTGGATTTGTTATTTGAACTGAGGTGACACCCTGAGAACTGAGTTCTTCCCAGGGACACCTCTGTTTGTGTCCCTTCTGTCCAGTATTGTGGTTATTCATGAATTACAGCAGATGGAGCCTTACTGGGGTCACAGCCCTGCCCTGCTGGGCCCTGTGTGGGGTTGGAGTTCAGGGAGATTCCATCACCAGAACACTTATGGAATCCTGGAATGGTTTGGATTGGAAGAGACTTTAAAGCCCATCCAGTGCCACCCCCTGCCATGGGCAGGGACACCTTCCAGAGGACCAGGTTGCTCCAGCCTGACCTTGAACACATTACAGGAAAGGCCTGTTGATTTGATAAGGGATAAAAGCAGTTATTTGATGGAGACAAAATAAAAGGCTCTTTGTTGCTGCAGAGACGATTCAATAATTTCAATTTCTGGAATTGGAAGGGCATCTCCAATTTATTTGAATGGCCCTTGATCTGAGACACTGGGACAAGGTTTGAAGATTCTGAGAGTCCTAAAGCCCCCTTTTATACAGGCCTAGAAATTCTTTTGTCAGTGGTCCTTATGTGATTCTGTTTGGGCCGTATCACACAACAGAGCCCTGTATCTGTTAAATGAGTGTTAAATGAGCATTAGCTCTGCCACAATTCCAGTAGGAAATTCCTGGATCAGGGAAATACACAAATATTAAATATATGGAAGAATTATTCAGGAACTTTGCAACATCTCTATCAAATATACCAGCAAGGGCTGGTTCTGCTGCTGGGTCCTGACAACTGGCAATAATAAGTAAATATTAACTAATAGTAACTAATATTAACTAATACATATAATATAATCAATAATAATAAATAATTATAAACAAAATAATAAATATTATTATAATGCAATGTAAATAATATGTGATATTAACTAATACACATTAAATAAGACATAAATAAAAAATAAATATTATTGTGAAGAGGAAACAAGCAGAGTTGCCCGAGATGGAGACTCTTCATGGGGTGGGTTGTGCAGGTCACACCACCTTGAACCTTCTCTCCTTGGCAAAGGCCATGGGCAAAAGGCACTGGAGCAGAAGGAGCCTGGGATGGATGTGCCTGCAGGAATGAGTCACCAGGAAAAAAAACCCAGTGACCAGAAAGTCCCCGTAAATATTTCATTGATGTGGCAACGCAGCACTTGCTGTGTTTGAGGGATCCAGCACAGGGGGGCATCAGGGTGGGATAAATCATTCTGGATGTTTCTAGAGAGGCTGATGCTGGGTCTGGGTTTGGACACAGCTCTCAGGTGGGATTATTGTGGACACCAAGAGCCAGAGCCTGATGTCGGGCTGAGCTTCGACTCCTGTCTCTGTTTCCTTGGCTTTTTGGTAGGAACTGTGGTGTCAGCCTGTGTTAGACCCTTGGATGTGGGGATTTAACTCCTGGGGGAGTTGTTTGCCCTCTGTTTATTTGTGTGTAGAGTGAAGGGGGTGATATCTGCTCATCTCAGAGCAGCATCACACGACTCATCTGCAGGGTGGGTGCAGAGCCCCTGGCTGAGGGGGCAAAGAGCTGAGGGGGCAAAGAGCTGAGGGGGCAAAGAGCTGAGGGTTGTTGTTGCTGCCAAGGTTTGACTTTTGAAAAAAACCCCTCTGCAGTTCTGCAGTGATGGATGAACACTGATGGGCTTGTGTCAGTCATGGCTTAGCAGTGTCACTGTCCCTGTTTTATTTATTACTGTGATTTTATCCATGTTCTGCCCTGTGGAAGGTACATTTGAGGTAGATCTTGTGATGCACAAACCTGAATTATTTCTGATTGCCAGGCACGACACATTCCACCGGTGTGGGGTGATCATTTGGCTTCTGAAATACCCAATAATCTCATGAACCCGTTCTGTTAGTGATGGGGAAACACTATTATATATAATATTAAAGGAGATGTATAATATTAAAGGATGTGTCGAAACAGCCAGTGCTTTATGCTCTTTTTTGCAGAGCTGGGATCATGGAGATAAATTGCCTTTTTTATTCCACATTAATCTCCATCCACCTCGTGCTGTCCCTCACCTGCTCCATCCTGCTCTGGGGGCAGATGGGAGATAAGGAGTGTGTCTGTAAGCTGTGTGCTCTGTATTTCAGGAAGCCTGGCCAGTCCCCTGGGGAGAATGAAAACATTCTCAGGGATATTTTCACTCTCTTTCCTTTCCAGAGGCCCTGTGGGCAGCTCACTTGTGATCTGACCCTTCTGCTTATTTGAGGTTTTCAGTGAAAACCCTGGAAGTGGCTTTGTTCTCAGGAGTGTGCTCTGTGATCCTGAGAGGGGAACCTGAGGGCAGCACAAATCCAGTGTCTTTTCCAGTCTTTTGCCTGTTTCCTGCTGCAATTACTGTGGGATCATTTGTTCAGCCTCCCCCTGTGTCTCTCCACTGTGGCCTGGAGTCACAGTGTCACCTCTGTTCTCTTTTTAGTTGGGAGTGGAGAGGGAAGGAGAGGAGGGGTCTGAGGTGTCCTCAGGGCAGTGGCAGCCTCAGATCACAGAATCATGGAACCATGGAATGGTTTGGGTTGGAAGGGACATTAAAACCATCCAGTTCCAACTCCCACTAGCCCAGATTACATGCAAGGCTCTGCTCTGAAGGCTTTGTTGATCTTGGATGAACTGCATGAAAATAGAGGGCTCCTAAAAGCAGGAGCAGGCAAACCCCTTGCATGGGGGGTTGTGGCATCCCCTTGAACCACAGTGTCAAAAAGTCAAACCCAGCTTTAAACTGGGAGGTTTGAACTGTCTTGGGACACTGGGGAGCTGAATCACTTCCCTGGCCCCCAAAGGGTGTTTAGTTCAGGTCAGGATCACCTTTGACACGAGTCTCAACACTGTCCTCTCTCCATGTGCTCCACTCAACGTCCATCCCAGAGCATCCTTTGGAGATTGAACTGGATCTGCTCTGAGAGTTCATGGGGCCAGCCTGGAGCCTGTTTGGTGTAAATCCCCCCCAGTGTGTAGGCTGTGGACACTGTGCACCCAGCCCCAGCTCCTGTGCTCTGCAGCTCTGCTCCTCCTGGGCTGGGCTCACTCACACACTCACAAACACACACACACAGTCGCCGTGGCCACGTGACAAGGGGAGTCATTTCGGGATAAAAGATCTGTATTCATGTATTTAGCTTGTGGAAAAATCTGTCCCTCAATCTGTGCATCAGTTCTGAGATCTTTTTCTTGTTTGCTATTTGCCTTTCTCCCACCCTTCATCTGTCACGCCTGTCTGGAGTACAAGCTCTGCAGGGCAAGGACTCTCCCTGAGCACACGAGCCTTGGGTACCACCCAGTGCAGCTTCAGCTCTTGTGGAGGCCTCTGGGCACTGCAAAGAAACAGCAGATTTGGGATTGTGAGAGGTTTATTTATCTCTTCCTATTTCTTGTCCCAGTGTGTTTCGCCCTTGTGAATTTTGGGGTCTGGTCGTGGCATCACCTGGGTCTTACAGGTGGTGGGTGTTGGTTCCAGGTGGCTCCAACGGGTATTGAGCCATCAAAGGGGCAGAAATTCCTCCCTGTGAGGGTGGTGAGGCACGGGAACAGGTTGTCCAGTGGCTGCCCCATCCCTGGAAGTGTCCAAAGCCATGCTGGATGGGGCTTGGAGCAGCCTGGTCTATGGAAGGTGTCCCTGCCCATGGCAGGGGGTGGCACTGGATGGGCTCTAAATCCCTTCCAACCCAAACAATTCTGTGTTTCTCTGATTTGTAACTATCCAGACTGAATTGTGAACCAGATTCAGTAGCTTTAAGGTCCCTTCCAACCCAAACCATCCTGGGATTCTGGGATTCCATGATCCCACACAGAAGGCTGTTAAAGTTACAGCCCCATGTCCCACCAAGGTAATGACAGACTGAAAAATTCAAATTACTCCCCTGTTTGCTGATCCCTTGGGACACACTGGAATTACCTTTCCCAGCCAGAACAAGCTTAAAAAAATAGCAGAGGAGCTGGAAACCCTTTGCTTTGTGCTGGGCTGGCTGGGAGGCTGTTCAAGCACAGTGGCTGATGTGAGCTGCAGGTATTTCCATCAGCTGCCCCTTTGCTTTTCAGACCCGGCTCCCAGAGCGGGTTTTCTTTTCCAGCAGGATTCTCTGAACCCCGTTCTTTTCCTTTCCACCCATCCCTGTTGCTGTGTGGAGCACAGGAACGGTCCAAGCGGGCAACAACTATTTTTGCTTATTAGCGTTGCTTGTGTCAGCTGAGGGGACGAGACGGATTCGTTTGGCTTTCCTGGAATCCCGGAGTCGGCACCGCGAGCAGGAGCTCTGCAGCCCTCTCCTGGCTGCATCCGAGAGCGCTCAGAGCACCGACAAAGGCACTTCATAGCTGTCCCGGTGTGTCTGAACACGTCGTTTTTCCAGAGCCAGACAGGTTTACACGTCCCTGTGCCCGCAATTCCAGCTTTGGCTCCTCCCCAGCTCTCCCCAGGGGGATCCTGACACGGAGCAGTCCCAGAGCTGCTCTGTCCCCGTGTCTGGAGCAGCTCTCTGGGAGGGCTTAGAAATGGGGCAAAATGAAGGAGACTCGCTGATTTCCATCTCCACGGGGAACAGACGGCTTGGAGCATCTTTCCTTTCCTCTCTGTCTTCACCATCTTGACTGTGTTGCTTCTGTGCCAGTTCTCAGAGGGTTCGTGGTTTGCTTTGGAAAGGGCCTTGAAGCCCATCCAGTGCCACCCCCTGCCCTGGGCAGGGACACCTTCCACTAGCCCAGGTTGCTCCAAGCCCCATCCAACCTGGCCTGGAACACTTCCAGGGATCCAGGGGCAGCCACAGCTTCTCTGGGCAGCAGAGCTGTCTCTGGGTTAACCACTAAACCTTAGTTTCTGATTTTTCAGTGCTTTTCCTGTGCTGTTGCTGCTCTCTCCTCTCATGTTACACGGTGGTTGTTTTGAGGATTAGCATGTGGTTTGTTTGCTGTGGGGTTTTTTTTCTCTAGTGTCATCCAGATATTTCTTTCTGCTTTAACAGTGTCCCTAAACTACTGTTGTTCAATAATAATTCCCATTGTTTTGGCTTTCTTGCAGTAATTGAATTGATCTGCTCGGTTTTGCAGCAGCAAACATTGCTAAGCCAAGGATATTTCCTAACCCATCTTCCTCCCACTTTTCTTAGGGATTCTGAATATGCCTTTACCAATGATTCCCCTGCATATTGTAACACTTGCCCAGAGGAAGGAAAAAGTAATTTGTTTTCTGGAGAGTATTAAAAAATAATTCACTGGGAAACGTCCTTGCCTGCAATGCTGGACACTCCTGCATTAATTTTCTGCTCACTTGATCTCTGATGTCCAAAAATCCTGTAGAACGTGACTGAAGCACGAAGGCCTGTGTGCTATTGATTTTCTAGCAGTGTTTGAGTTCCTTCCCTGCCTTCCCTGCTATCCCTGTTTGCCATTTCAGGAGTGTTTGGAGCACAGGAACGACGCTTTGCCTGTCACACCCTCAGAGCTGAGCAGTGGCACAACGATTGCTCTGGCGCAGCTTTAGCAAAACAGGGACTTGTAGCAATTCATCTTTGAGGGTCTTGAGGCCTTTTAGGAGCTGGAAGTCCTGGTATTGCCCTGTAGCCCCTTGTTTTGCCACAGGTGAGTGGGGGATAACTGTGTAGCTGCAGTACCTTTATGTTTAGGTGGAGGTAGATGGTTTTCCTTGAGCTCTTGGGCTGAACATCATCACCCCTCAGCACATGGGGGAGGAATTAGAACTCTCTTGCTCCCCCAGCCCAGTCTGTGTGTTCAGTGGGAGCTGGGAGCAGAGCTGAGGCTTTGTTCTCCATCAAACCAGGCTGTCCACCAGGACCAGGATCTGTGCTGAACTTCAAGGAGCCCTGAGCCCGAGTTCTCCGGCCTTTGCACCAGGCAGTGTCACCCACAGCCTGCCAGTGCTCACAGAACCATGGAAGGGAAGGGACCCACCAGGATCATCGAGTCCCACTATCCACAGGATCCCAGAATATGCCGAGCTGGGAGGGACCCCCAAGGACCATCAGTCCAACCCCCAGCCCTGCTCAGGCCCATCCCCAAGAGTTCCACCACGTGCCTGAGAGTATCACCCAAACGTTCCTTGAGCTCTGGCAGGCTCTCCATCCTCATCCCTGAATTTTTTTCACCTCCCTCCACACGAAACAGGAGTTTTCTTCTGGCTCTGGCTCTGCCCTGCTCCACCTCAGCTCCTGGTGCTGCGGGATGCAGAGGCTGCTCCTCTCTCTGAGTGGAGATGGTGGTTACATAAACCCTCACCCCACCATGAGTCACATCCCGGTACCCTTTGGAATTCGGGGGGGTGTCGGGGGTTGTTGCGGTTCCCTGCCGGCGTGGGCGGCAGCTCCGGCAGCGCTAATGGGAGTGATCCATCAGCAGGATCCATCAGCTCTCCTGTCCCTCCTGCTCCAGCATTCCTGCTCTAGCCAGGGGTGTTTGTGCCACCTCAGGCACGGGGGGGACAGTGGGGGCAATTAAACCGTGTGGTTTCTCAGGAACAGAGGCCCTCGGGAGCAGAGGAGCTCCCGCCGTGTCCCAGGAGGGCGGCGGTGCCAGAGGCTTCTCCCCCTCTGCAGGGAATTGATCTTCCCCCCATCGACGGAATTGATCTTCCCCCCACCGAGACAATTGATCTTCCCCCTCTGGAGAGAATTTATCTCGCTGTTTTCTCACCAGAAACAAATAATTCCTTGAAGTCGAGCTCAGTTTCCAGTCGTGATGCTTTTCTTCCTCGAGTTTAAGGCTTCCCTGGGCAGCAGCTCCGGGTGTTGACGGGCTCAGGGCAAACAACAGCAGCGTCTCCGTCGTTTTTCCTGCCGGTCATTCTCTGCCCTGACACCCATTTTCTGTGAGGAAGGACCCCTCGAGGTGGCTGAAAAAGAAAACAAGTTATCTGCTCTCTTAGGGCACTGAATTCAAAATGATGACAGAGGAGAAGGACTTTGTCATCTTGGAGCTTGTTGGGGATGCAGGGGCTGGAGACTTGATTTTTGTATTGAGGATAATTTTTATTTAATTTTATGTAAAAATACTTTTTATTTAATATTAAATATTCAATATTAAATGGAATTAGGGCCAATTAAAATGTGGCTCTAAGCTTTTTTTGAACCCAAATGGGTTGAGACTGATCTGACTCCAGCCAAAACCTTTTGGGTATTGTATAAGTAGCTAAAATAGAAAGAAAAATTTCCATTTCTTTTATCCTTGTCTTCTCACAGTGGTGTGGGTTTAATCACCACTCATCATGTTGCTTTGTTTGTACCTTCTCATGTCTTCAGGACAAAATATTGTGCAATTTGAGTCACGTTTCTCCCACTTTAGGAAAGGCAGTTTTGTTCTCTTGATGTCCAAAATCAATGTACAACTCTGACTAGTATTTAAAAATCTTTGAGGAAGCCATCCATTTCAGGAGAGCTCTTTTGCAGCCTATAAATTCTCAGAGATGTAATGAAAAGGAGTGTTTTAATATGAGACAAAAACTTATTTCACTCATTCTCCAGCACCTTCATTTGTCACCGTGGCAGCAGCGTTTTCAGATGCTCACATTAAACACTGTCCTTATTTATTGGGAGGGATGGAGGGAGCAGGTTGTCCATCTCTGTGGTCACTGCATGGAAGAGCAGCTCCACCTTTGCCTTCATTGGCATCATTCTTTATTGACAGAAACAATTTGCTCCATTCCCCAAATTCTGCTCTGGACTCACGGCCTGGGAGGCTCTGAAATGCCTTGGAAGGTCCAGCTCTGTGGAATTTTGGGCCTGAAATGGCAGGAATTCAGCAAGCTGGGAGTGTTGGAGGTCAGGAGAACACTCTGGGAGTTGTTAGGGGATTGTTGGTCTGTGCTCTGCCCTTTCTTCATGAGCCCTTGGCCTTGGCCTGAGAGGTTAAATCCAAACCATCCACGCTCTGCAGCTCTGATGGGATGCAAAGGGAGCGGAAATTCCTGGGGAAATTAGAGCTGGAAGTGTCTAAAGGAAAGCTGAGCTGCTTTAAAAGCCACTACACTTCTGAAGGTCTGTGGATTCAGGAACCCCAAGCGTGAAGAGGCTCCCAAAGAGATTCTTTACATCTGGATGGGGAACTCCTCCAACTGCACCTCCTTTGAAGGACTGATCTTCTGTCCCTAAGCAATGGAAAAGCTTTTTTTTTTGAACCACCAGGCTCCCATCCCTCTTGGATTCTATAGGAACTGATCCTGGTAGCACTGAGAGCAATATTAATGCCTTTCCAATTAGAATATCCTGATAATTTGTTTATTTTATTGGCCCTCCACGGTGGGAAATCAAAGGTTCCTGTGAATCTCCCTGGAAGCTTCTCATCAGTGGGGCTTTTTGTCAGGAGCCAGACAGGCCATAAAAAACACATCAAGCAATTTAAAAGAAATATTTTGCCCAAGGAACAATAACAAGGCTTAGAAGACTTTTTTTTCTTCTTCTTCTTCTTCTTTCTGGAGTTTCCTTTAGGGAAACCTTTTCATTTCCTGATTGAAAGATCAAATCTGCCCATAGAGGGAGCAGTATGGTGTGGATGATTTTTCTCCTGATCTCTAGAAAAACACAGTTAAAGAGTCTGTGGAGAGGTTCTGCTTTAAAGGGAAAGGCATCTGTGTGATGGGATAGAAGGATTAGGAAGTTATCTGTAGGAAAGGGAGCTGAAAATCCAGTTCCCAGCAGAACTGACAGTGGGACATGACACAGGGGTTTAAAACATGGGATGCACTCGGCAGGGATGACCAAATAAATCATCCAAGCCTCTCCTTGGTGCACCCTGTATAGCTTGGGCAAGATTTCCATCCCAAATCAGGAATTAATAGTTGTATTTTAATTTGGTTTGTATTAAATTGATCCACTTTGTAAGGTATTATACAGCCCCTAAGTCATTTATTAACATAACATATGATTTCTTAGGTTAATATACTTCTAATCATATCTAATACAATGATGTTTGTTTAATTCCTGCAGTTATTAATTATCAGCCAGCTCTTCATGAACTCTAAATAGGTCTTTAATAGGACATGGAGAAGTAACTGATAGCTGCCCCATGTCTCCTGTCTGATGTTTCTCTCCATTTTTCATACTAAGACCTCTCTTCTGACAGTCTGTGTCAGTTTGGGGATCCCATTTCCCCAGCCAGAAATACAACAATTGAATAAGATCAGGGATCCATTTGTCAGTCATTTGTGTGATTTAGGCTCCAAATTTCCACTGACACCACCTTTTTTTTTTCACCAGGACACAGTCTGAGACCTGCCAACCACAACCTTTTATCTCCAGGTTCCATTTTCATAAGGGAAAGGTTTCCATTCCATATAATGAAGAGGCTTTTCTGTGTCCAGCCTTGTCATCCTTCAAAATATTTCGGGCTTGGCTCTAAAGACCTTGGTTTGATCCTCAGACTAACGGGATCCAAGCCTAAATCATAGGGAAGGGACCTGAAGAACACATGTTCAAGTTTGTATTTGTGTACACAAGGAACTGGCACATCCCTGTGGATGTTCAGCAGGATTTCCTTGATTTCTTGGAGGAAACTGGTGGATTGTTGGAGTTTCTTGTTGGTATGAATGATTTTGGGGCAGAGGGCTCAGCACCACGTGGGGTGGGACCTTTAATGCAGACTGAGGCTGCCACCTCCTCTCTCATCTCCCAGGGGAAGCTGCACAGCCCATTAATCTGATCTGGGAGGAAATAAGACAGAGGAGGTTCCTGTCTGGGGCCTCTCAGAAAACCTGAGCTCATTAGAGATCTTGAAGACCACCTAAAACTCAAGCTGACAGTTCTCCTGAGCTGCTCAGACGTCCCACACACGAGCTCAGTGACGCTTGTGCTCGTGATCCCTCATCCCCCCCGTAACTGAGCCCTCGGACACCCGGCACCGAGTGGGTTTAATAACCGAGGTTTGGATCTTTTTGTCAGTAGGAGAATTACCTGAGGAAACGTGGACTGCAGAACAAAAGGGCTGCTTCAAAAAGCAGCCTGGCACCGCTGTGTTTGCTCCAGCTGGAAGCAGAAAACACAGACCCTTTTTATATTTCAGCACCAACCTCAGCGCCCGCGTTTGTCCCTCGGAACGGCTTTGATGGCAAGAGTGGGATGGGGCATTTTCCTGAATAGGGATGTTTTTCTGAGCTGGCTCCAAAGGGGTGTTCCAGGGCTGTTGACTGTGATTTTTTCAGCAGCGTGAAATCACTGGAATTGTTTATACCAGCTCTCTGTGCCTAATGTGCCTGATCAATGTGTCTCTAAGGTGAGCCCGTGTGCTCCAATAATCACAACGCCACCATAGTACATCTTGCTTATTTTTACTCTAAATTATGATGGGCTTGAAAATGAACTCTGAATTTGATTTATCAACAGCCATGATGCTAATTCACCAATGAAGTCATGGTGTTCTGAGACTCAATATTAGCACTAATGAGAAAACATAGCTGCCATATTTTTTAAGCGCCGAGTTTCCACTACATATGGACGAGTTCTAAAGTCGCGTGTAATTTAATCGTGTAATCATTAACCAGGCAAGCATTCCCACATAAATCAGGTTACCTGGATTCCAGGCTACCAGCAAATGTGAAACCAGATGATGTTCAACTCCCCAGGAATATTTGCGCTTGGGGTTTTTTATTTTTCTTAAAAGGAAAATGTGTCTCCTGCAGGGCAGGGGTGGTTGTGCTGTCACACCTTCTGTCGGGATGAATGGAGCAGGTCTTGGGTTTTACAAACAGGCTGTTCCTTCTCCTTGGAGACAGAAGCACCAGGATTGAAGATGTCTGAGCTGCAGTGTCTAAACAGGGCCTGGATAAAGCCAAGGTGCCCAGACTGAGGTATCTGAGACAGTCTGGGGCTCAGAAGGGCATCACTTCCCCTGCCAAGCTCTGGGTTTCAGGGTCTTGCCAAAGCAGTTACTTGTCTGGGAATCCTGTGACAGTTTGTGCCCTTGTACCACCCTCCTTTCAGGAGAAAAATTAAAGTGCACTCCATCCTATTTCCCCCATAAACTGCTGGGATTTCAGTCCTTCCACAGATCACATCTCTGTCTCTTGCTGGGGATTCTGGCAGGGAGTCACTTGGACATCCAGGGCCGTTTGTGTGTCACAGGAAAGAATTTCCTTCCCTGCAGGATATGAATGGTGGGAGATCTTTCTTCCAAATGGAGCCTAAAGAACAAACCTGTCACAGTTCCATCATGAAATGGGTGTGTTCTGAGCCCCTGGGCTTCCAAAGGGTGATTTAAGAGTTGACCAGGAAATCATTTCCAGCCTGGGAAGGACAGTGGTCGGGTCTGTCTGCACTGCAGGTGATTCTGAGGGAGACAGAGTCTTAATCTCTGATCCTCAACAATTCTCCCTGCACGAGGCTGTTGCTGTGAGCACAGAGGGAAATACTTGAGCAGGGGCTGCAGAAAAACTTGGTAATTCACTCCTGGCATTCCTTGGGAGAGGTGTCACACCTTAGAGATCATGTTGGGCTGAATTCCAGCTTGTCTGAGGCCTCCTGTTGGGAGGCACAGCAAGCAATTAAGAGTGTGTGAGGGTGTTTAACACTCTGAGAGGTGGCAGAGAGAGAAAAGCATTCTAGAAATAAGGTCACTTGGTATTCACCCAGTCCAACATCCCTTAAAGCTCCCTGGGTTTAGTGGATATATGGGAAGGTTACATCTCTACTGATGTGCTTTCCTAGTTCCAGAATAAGGATTTTTACTGATGTTTGGGTAAAAAAAATCTATATTTTAATGGCTGCACTCAGGAGAAGCAGAAGTCCAGGCTGAATTCTTATGACTGATTTTTTTTTTTAATAGAACTTCCTTGTGTAATAATCATGGCTAATTTACTTCCCAGTGTTTTTGACGTAAGTAAAACTGCTGATAAAAATTCAGTGCAGTGTAAAAGAAATTTAAAAGGCCTCTGAATTGCAATGTGGATCCGTGGATTTGCATGTTGGGGTGACTGAGGGTTGAACTGAACTGTTCGGTGACGGAGGGTTGAACTGAACGTCACTGGGGACTCTCAGAGGGAAAGTGGGTGGGGAATGTTGAGAAATAACTTCACAATCCAGGCCAGAATCTCTCTGTATTTTGGGTAACTCCAGTTACTCCAGCTTGGTTTGGGGGGATAGTTGTGCTTCAGCAAAGCTGCTGATCTGGGAACCTCTCCAGTGTCACTTGGACTGCGGGAAGGGAGGATTTGCATTCCTAAATTTCCGCTGCTAAATCTTTTGTCTTCTTCCCCTAGCTGGGGATTTATGGAAATGGGGCCTGCAACAGGAGCTCTGGTTGAAGTGTGTGGCTGTTGAGGTGCAGAGTTCATTCCACTTGCAGTGAGGATGTGGGGAGCTCTGGGCTCCAGGAGCCAACACGGGCTGACTAATCCCGACCCCGGTGAGCACTCAGAGCTCACAGGGCAGGAAGGGCTTTGTGCAACAACTCGAGTTCTTCAGAGCAGGGATTAATTCACTGACTTAATTAACTGTCTGCAACACTGGATGGAATAATAGAATCATCACAGGATGGGTTGGGTTGGGAGGGACCTTAAAGCCCATCCAGTCCCTGTCATGGATCCCTGGAAGTGTCCAAGGCCAGGTTGGAGCAACCTGGGCTGGTGGAAGGTGTCCCTGCCCATGGCAGGGGGTGGAACTGGATTATCTTTCAGGTCCCTTCCAACCCAAATCATTCCAGGATTGTGTGATTCCATGTCCTACCCTCAGCACCCCCCATGCCATGGAGTGTAACTGTGAGTGAGCCCAGGGAGCCAAGAGCTGAGTCAGATGTTGTGACAGATCCTCCAAAGGAAAGAGTTTGTTTTGCATATGTTATGTTTCCATATGATCAATTCCTTGTCTTCACTTACAGTTGAACTCCTTCCAGGACTAAATTTGAGGAGTTTAGTGTTGGTGGCAGCAGAGTGGGATGGGGGGACAGTGCAGGACCCTGTGCAGAGGATCCCATTCTGCTCCTGCCTCTGCCTTCCCTTTGCTGGCAGGTGAATCCTCAGCCTCATTCCTGGTTTTGGCCCATGAAAGATGTGTCCTCTGTGGAAAAGGATTGAGATAAAGAGTCATAGCTTGGTTAAGGTTGGAAAAGGCCTCTGAGATGATCAAGTACAACCATAACGCAGCACCACCACCATGGTCACCACTGAACCACGTCCTCAAGTGCCACATCCACACACTGTTAAAATCCCTTCAGGAGTGGTGACTGCACCACTCGAGGACACAATCCCAGAGACTGGATTTATTTAAGGACCTGTTTGGATTTTTTCCTTGTTTGTTTTTTTTTTTTTTTTGGCTTCTTGGAGGCCACGGCAGCTGAAAGGCCCCAGCTCAGGTCACAGTTGTGTTGGTTTAGTCCTGGCACAAACAGCCCTCACCTCAAAGAGCTCCAAGGGTGAGCAGGAGCAGGACTGAAGCTTTCTCATTTTCCACCTCATAAAATGACTCGGCCAAGGTCACATCTAAATCTGTCAGGCAATTGTTCCATAACAAGAGCAAAACAAAAGAGAAGTTACTTCAGAACTTGGAACTAAAATACTTATAAACTTAATTCCTGACAACGTGGATGGTTTTAAATACATCTTGTTGGTCTCTGAATCAGCAGAAACACCACAGTAGGAGCTCTGTTTAGAGGGAACAGTGTCATCAGTGTTATCCATCCTTTTTGCTGGCTGAGTGCTGGTATCAACAGTGTCCTCAAAAAGCTTCTGTGGGCTCGGCTGTCACGCGTGGTCACCTCAGTGGGAACAAAACCTCACCCCTCAGGTCTTCCTGGACATGCAAAGTCCTGTTTCGGGGCAGGAAAGGACACTTCACTCTGTGGGCCAGCCCTGGAGGCCTCACCTTGACCAGGAAGGCTTGAACTGCTCACCAGGTTGTTTTCCTGATTCCAGAGGCACCGCAGGAACTGCCAGGGCTGGGAGGGGCTGGTGGCATTTCTGCATTCAGCCTCAGCTGGGGGCACCTCAGGGGTGACACTTCCCACAGCATTTTGCTTGCTCATTTTTGAAATTCCCCTGAGTGAAATCTCGGCCCCAAAAGGGGGAGAGGAAGAGCAGTGCAAGGGCTGGGCCTGAGAACCCATTGCTGGGTCTCATCATCCCAGAAATGCTTTCTCCAAATGAACCTGCAGCTGCCTGAGGCACCTATTGCATTTCATTTTTTACCCTGATAAAGAGTATCCACCTTCCCTCCATCCATGTAAATGAAAATAAGGGAGAGAGTCTATAAAAGCACCGAAAAAGGTCTGAGAAGGGCCGTGTTTATCCACTGTTTAGGGATGTTTTTGAGATGCTGGTGCCTCTGACTCCTGTTTGGGGTTTGCAGACAGGCCTCAGGTGGTTAATGAACTGTGTGTTATTGCTGCAGAGCAGGGACCTCCATCTCCACAACACAAACAGTCCTTGGCTTTTATGGAATCATAAAGAGCTGCCTTAAAAGCTGAGGACAAACTCCAGCCCTGAGAGGAATTGGCACAGATATTGCTGCATCCAAGGGGAGATTCAGGGTCTTGTCCCATCAAATTCTCCCCAGCAGCTTCACTTCTGCATCCTCACCATTCAGCTGCCATGTAAAATGAGGTTTTCTGTTGAATTCCAGCCCGGGGAAGAATTTTGGGATCTCTCCAGGGTTCTGCAGGGCTGCTGAGGGGATCGACGTGCAGGAGGAACTCCGACCCTGCAGAACTTCACAAGTGCTTCTTAATCCCTCTGCTTTTTCCATGCCCTTTTGAGTGAGGTGCTCCATGCAATGAAAATTTTGTGAGAAATTAGCTCTGTAGTCTTCACTTAAAGTTCAGCCTGGAAAATAAAAAGGCACTTGTTCCAAGATTGGATTATGTGTAGGATTTCTCCAGCTATAATGAGCTCAGGCTTTGTGGCAGCGTTAGAATAAACTCTCCTGCAGTGTGTGTGTGTTTTCTTTTTTTCCCTAAGAGCATATTTCTTTCTACTTGATCAGCTCATCTCTTGCAGATGATAAAATTATCTGCAAAGATCTGTATCTGATGTTGCGCCATAAATCATATTTAGTCATAGGATTAACATTTGCAAGCGTGGAATATTTATGGAAAAAAGAAAGAAGGTGGAGGGGGGCCTGGCAGTTCCTGAGGATTTACATAAAGAAGGGATGGGATTCAGGATAGATCTGGCAGTGGTTTGAAATACATTTGTACAAGGTGTGGGTCTGCTCTGCTCTGGCAGCATCAGTTGAGCTGCTTTGATAGTGTTTATCTTGGTGAGGTTGGAAGATAAAGAACCCAGGAAATGATGACCTTGGGCAAGCAGCTTTGTCAGGGAAGGAATAAAGAGAGTTCCAGCCGTGCTGAGAGCCGGGTTTGCCAGTCCTCTGACATGCTCAGGCTGCTCTGAGCTCCCTGGAAATGCTCAGTCTCCTGCCAGGCACTGGAAGAAGGGCCAGTTTTTGGGAGCTGCTGGGAACACAAACCTTTTGGTTTGCTCTGCAGAACTGGGCTGTCCAAAAGAGGCAGAATTCAGCCCCCAGGACCACCCTGCACATCTGCCCACAAACAGCCACTGGAAGGGAGAGGAACTCCCTCTGATCCACCACTGCCAGCTGTGGGGTCCATCCACACGTGGGGACCCAGAGCACAGACCAGGGAGTCATGGAATGGTTCAGGTTGGAAAGAACCCTAAAGCTCAGCTCATTCCACCCCCTGCCACGGGCAGAGACAGCTTCCACTAGCCCAGGTTGTTCCAACCTGGCCTTGGACACTTCCAGGGATCCAGGGACAGCCACAGCTCCTCTGGGAATTCCATCCCAGCCCTTCACCACCCTCACAGGGAAGAATTTCTTCCCAATATCCCATGTCTCCCTGTTCTCTGGCAGTGGGAAGCCATTCCCCCTTGTCTTGTCACTCCATCTCTTGTCCCCAGTCCCTCTCCAGCTCTTGGAGCCCCTTTAGGCTCTGGAAGGGGCTCCAAGGTCTCTGTGGTTCCCTCTCTTCTCCAGGCTGAACATTCCCAGCTCTCCCAGCCTGGCAGTGCAGCCAGCCCTGTTCAGAGGGCTCTGCATGTGCTGCAGGAGCTGCACTTTTTTCCTTTCCTATTTGTCTTTCCTCGCCTTTTTAATGCACCGAACATCACCGAGGGGGTGGTGCCAGGGCAGGGGGGGACACACAGAGAAGGATGGTTTGACTTTGCTGTTTGTTTTTGTCCCTGCTGAGAGGCCTCAGAGGTTTATCTGCCCGCAGGACCCGTGGGATAACCCTGGGGGGGTCGGGATAAATGCTGGACAGCGCCTGACCAGGAGCATTCCTAACACCTCCCCTTGTGTGCTCTGCTCTCCTGCAGGTCCCTCACCACATGAAGACTTTACCCTACTACAGCTACGACCAGCCTGTCATCGGGTACTGCCAGGCCCACAAGCCCCTCCACGTGAACAAGGGCTACGAGCCGGTGTCCCGGGAGCAGGCGGAGCCCTCCAGCCTGGAACTGAGCCGGGAGCACAGTTTCATCGCCACCATCGCCCGCTCGGCCGCCCCAGCCATCTACATCGAGAGAATACCAAACTAACCCCCCCTGGGCACCTCCTGGGGGGAACCTGCCAGCTGGGGACACGCCAGGCAAGGCACTCAAACCCACCATTCCAGCTCCAAACCTTCCACCCGGGCGCCAGGGGAAGGGGAGGAGAGCGCGGACTCCGCGCCGAGAACTTCAGGATTGATTTTTTCTTTTCCCCCCCCCTTTTTTTTGCTTTTTTTTTTTTTTTTACCCCCCCAATTTTTTTTTTTTGTTTTTTTTTTTTTTTTTTTTTTGCTTTAAAACTTTCCAACGGAATTTCCTCGGTGTAAATATTAAAGTTAAGGACAAAATGAAACGAACAAACAAACGAACAACAGAAAGAGAGATTGTCGGGTTCTTATTACAAAAAAAAAAAAACCACACAAAAAAAGGAGGACAAAAAAAAAAAAAGAAACAAAAATAGATTTCACTCTAGCAACAGGAAAGGGATGGATTAAGAGTTTTGTTTGTATATTTGATTTTTCTACATTGCACGGTTCCAGGGAAGGAGAACCACAGGTAAAAATAAAGGGGGTGGGGAGGGCAAGGCTCGGGGAGGGGGAGGGTTCAACCATATTTCCTTCTTAATAAGTGTTTATTACAAAGATGGGTTTAATATTTTTGTTCTTTTTAAACAGACGAAAGAGAACTATATATTTTAATTTTTTTTTCCTTTTTTTTTCAGAGGTTGGTTTTTTTTTTTTTTTGGTTGGTTGGTTTATGGGTATGTTTGTTTTCTTTTTTTTTTTTTAGCTGTCAAGAGTTAATCTTTCAAACTTGAGACATGGGCATTAAAGCTTGTGTTGAACCAAAAGGACATTGGCAATTGATGCAGCAGAAACCAAGAAATGTGGGTGCATGTACATTTAAGACACCGGCTGTACACTGGGGAGGGGCTTTTGATTTTTACTATCTTCAGTGTGCTTCATTGTTGACACTATAATTACTTTTTTTTTTTGGAGGGGGGCTCTAAAAAATAAGGGGAAACATTGCAATGGATTTACAGCCCAGCAGGGCTCGTTAAGGAAAACTCATGGACGTTTGGGAACCAAAATGGAAGCGATGTGCTGGAAATGGATCTGAAGGAAAACCTTTTAAAGCATTTAGTGAAACTCACTGGCTGACACAATTTCTAAAACACAGGAGAATGTGTAACATTATTTTTTGTTTTGGTTTTTTTTGGTTTTTTTGTTTGGTTTGGGTTTCTTTTTTTGGTTGGAGGTGTTTTTTTTAATTAATTATTATGATCAGTTAGTTTTTGTGTAGTTTTTATCAATAAAATGACGACGACGACGACAACGACAACAACAAACAACAACGAAGTGGTGGAAAAAAAATAAACATATTATTTTGTGGTTGGGACACCACAGCCAAGCTCCTGTTTGAATGGTTTCTCTGGGTGTGTGACACGGTGACTCCGTGGAGGGGGAGGACTCTGTCCTGTTCCACCTCCACCCCCTCTTAGAAGGAGCTCAGGGAATTATTTTGAGGTTTGGAGAAGCTCCATTTCTGTGTCTCGGGCAAGAAAAGCTCAGGGGGTTGTTTTGGGCCTGGGGGAGGGGAAGAGAAGGAAACAACCTTCTTTTGGTTTTTTACTAAAAGGTGCTTTTTGTTTCTTTGTCAGAAGTCAGATTTTTTAGGTGAGAACCCTGAGCTGAAGCCAGACCTGTTCAGGGGATGAGTTTGGATCTGGAGGGTGAATAAACACACCCAGGGGGTTCAGGCCATGATGAATGTTGTGATTATTTCAATAATTTATCTTGGTGCTCTATGAAAAATACACTTGGCCACAAGGTAATGAATTCCAGCAACTGCTGGGTCTTGGGTAATACCTACAATGTTGTATTTTTTTCTCTGTCCCTCACTTGAAAAACTGCTTTTTCTCTGGAAGAAAAGGAGAAAAATTCATGGAAGGGCATTTTTCAGGGAAATGTGGATGTGCAGGATCAACTCAATGCACCAAAGGTAACACATTTAGAATTAAATGTTGAGCAGGGAATTTTCCACCTCAAGAAAAGATGGGAAAAATGAGAAGCAAACAGAGTGGGAGTCCAGGTGATGAATTTAGAAGCAGCTCTAGGGGACCTCTCAAGACCTGGCAGGGCTGCAGAGGGAGGGGGAAAACCACAAACTGACTTCAAACTGAGTTGCAAACGTTGCCCAAGGAGGGGCAGCTGGAAGTGGAAGAGCTCCCATGGATTCCTGGGATAGCTGGAACTGGAGGAGCTCCCAAGGATTCCTGAGGGAGCTTGAAGAGCTTAAAAAAAAGTCTTAAAAAAAATGTTTTCCTTTACAAAACCCCCTTTCCCTTAAATAGCCCTCTTTTCCTTTAAAAAAACCATTTTTTCCTTAAAAAGAACCATTTTTCCTTAAAAAAACCTTTTCTTTTAAAAAACCCTTTCTCTTTAAAAGAAGCTTTTTCCTTAAAAAAATCCTTTTATCCTAAAAAAAAAATAATTAAAAAATTCCCTTTTTGCTTAAAAGAAAAATCATTTTTTCCTTAAAAAGAACGCTTTTTCCTTAAAAAACTCTTTGTCCTTTAAAAAAACTCCTTTTCCTTAAAAAATCCCGCTTTCCTTAAAAAAAACCCTTTTTTCTTAAAAAGAACCCTTTTTCCTTAAAAAACTTTGTTCTTAAAAAAAAGCACCTTTTCCTTAAAAAGACCTTTCCTGAAAAAAAATCTTTTTCCTTAAAAAGAACCCTTTTCCTAAAAAAAAACCTTTTCCCTTAAAAAACCTCATTTCCTCGAAGAAAACCCCCTTTTCCTTAAAAATAACCCTTTTTCCTTAAAAAATCTTTTTCCTTAAAAAGAACCCTTTTCCTAAAAAAACTCCTTTTCCCTTAAAAAAACTCATTTCCTTGAAGAAAACCCCCTTTTCCTTAAAAATAACCCTTTTTCCTTAAAAAACCCTTTTTTCTTAAAAAAAAGCCTTTTCCCTTTAAAAAACCCTTTTTGCTTAAAAAAATACTTTTCCTTAAAAAGAACCCCTTTCCTTAAAAAAACCCCTTTCCTTAAAAAACCCCTTTTCCTTGAAAAAACACTTTTTCCTTAAAAAAACCCCTTTCCTTAAAAAAGAAGGCTTTTTCCTTAAAAAAACCCCTTTTTATTTAAAAAAAATCTCTTTTCCTTAAAAAAAAAATCCCTTTTTCTTTAAAAAACCCCCTTTTTCCCGCTGAGGTCATGTGGATACCGATGAAGAGCTGCTTGCTTTTTAATTCCATTTATAATCTTCTTTAATTCAACTTTCCCCCCTCCCACCCAGGGTAAAACACCTTTGTGGTTTAAAAACTGCCCTTTTCCATTCCCTTTTTTCGAAATACTTAAATTTCAGCCTCTATTTGGAGGGTGTTTGAAACTCAGACTATCCAGGCTGCAATTAAAGCCGAGGAAATTTGATATCAAACTCGCTCCTCAACCATCATGCACAAAGCCAAGACTCGTGTGCTGATCTCCAGTCTTTTGGTAGGAGGTTTTTATTTGTTTGCTTTGTTTTTAAAGTGTGGATTCAGGGACTCCTATGATTAAATTACAACTTCACCTTAAAAATCCGTCCGAATTCTCCTCAGGGAAGGTTTTCCTGCTCCTCCTCACTCAGGTCCTGTGAGGGAAGATGGAGCAGCTCCCCAGATCTCCAGGTAAGACCCAAAAAGCGCAAACTTTTGGCAATATCTCCACGTGTTCCCCTCCCAGGGGTGAAGGGAACTCATCCCTGCAGGTTGGCTTGGGGTGGAACCTTCATGGTCACCTCCCAAAGCCCCTGGAGAAGCTCCTGAACTTTGTGCTCTGCGGGAAAACCACGACTGGTGGCACCAAACAACAGGGTCTGGATGACTTAGGGTGGAATTGTGAGCTGTCTGTGCTCCTCTGACTCATCTTCATCTTGCAAATATCAATGGGGCACTGGAATTATGGTGTTCTGGGGGTGGAATCTGCAGCCAAGAGCCTCCACAAGCCATTCCCGCTCGGAATTCTTTCCCAGGCCGGCAGTATTTTGCTCTGAGGTTTAAAAACCTCCCTTGGAATAAGCTGCCCTTTTCCATAATGAATTGAAAGTGTTCTGAAGATTGATAAACACAATTTCATCTCGACTCCCCACTGGAAAGCAAAAAAAACCCGAGGTCCCTGAAGGAATTTGGCACGTTGTACGTGGCAAATCTGCTGCTTTTATAGATATTTTCAAGCTGCATGAAGATTTAAGGGTCTAATGTGCTGTGCATTGAAAGTTATTAATTTTTAGGGGGTTTTGGCACTTGGGCTCCTTTAAATGTCACCAGTCTTTTTTTTTTTTTGAGCTGTCTGAAGCAAAGGGGGGGGTGGGTAGAGCTGTAAGTCCATCAAGCTGGAACCTTGCCTTAAATTAAGAGAAATAAATTACCTGTGTGATATTAATGTCTTCATCAGAACAGGAAGAGCAATAAGGAAGGCTCTGACTTGACTTGGAGTTTGGGCTTGTTAGAGAGCAGGGATTAAACTCTTTCCTTGCTCCCCAGAAAATGGGGAAAAGCAGATTCCAGGGATTGCCCAGTGCCCTGAAAGAGCAGAAAATGTTCTTCCTGATCCCCACAGAGCCTGGAAAGATGAGGTTTGATTATCTTCAATTTAGCAAGTGCAGCTATCAAAGGGAAATAAGAACAAAGCAGCCCTTTTAGGTCACCCAGAGAAGCTGTGGCTGCCCCATCCCTGGAAGTGTCCAAGGCCAGGTTGGAGCAACCTGGAATAGTGGAAGGTGTCCCTGTCCATGGCAGGGGGTGGAATGAAGTTATCTTAAAAGTCCTTTCCAAACCAAACCATTCCAGGATTCTGTCAATTATTCAGGAGACTTTAACAATTAACCAAGCAACAGACACAGAATTTCATCTTTATCTTGGCTGGAGGATTGAACTACAGGTAAGACAAGTTTACTAAATAGCTGCAAATAAGCTGCCAAACTCCTTCATGCTTCTTTTAGTAATTCCTTTATTTTTTTTTTTTCTCCAGGAATTATCCCAAATGGGTCAGGAAAGGAAGAGGGTCATCCCAAACCCAGTAGCAGCTGAAACATTGTGCATCTGCAGGGCAGGTTTGAGTAGCTGGGGAGTTACTGAGGTGAGATGCAGGTGATCAGCTGCCCCCCTGGCCAGGGAGCAGATCCCATTCCTGTGGCATTCCTGGGGACAAAGTGGCTGGAATTGTCCTTGGTGGAGCAATGGCCTGTGGGGCAACTCCTGCTGCCTCACCTGTGTGGAGTCAGTTCTGCTGCTTTACTGTATGACCTTGGCAACCCCCTTTGGAATCCCCTTTGGAATCCACTCTGGAATCCCCTTTGGTATCCCCTTTGGAATCCACTTTGGAATCCACTTTTTAATTCCTTCCTGGTTGTCAGTGTGAGCTTTCCAGGACCAAACCTGCACCTTCAGCCCAACACTTTGCACCTTGGTCTCAGCAATAACTTTTGGTTCGAGTGAGACAGAAACGAAGTCAAACAAGGCCTCTGTGTCCCCCCTTCCCCTTCCCTGGCACCCCCCAGTGATATTTGGTGTATTAAAAAGGCAAGGAAAATCAAGTTGATAAGGCAAAACCTCCAGTAGCTCGTGACTTTCAATCAGTGCCTTGGACTCCCCAGGGCTCTGAAGGGCTCTCGTTTGCTAAAAGGGTGTGCTCAGAACAGCAGGAACCAGAGGATCTTGAGAGGCTGATGAAGGAGGCAAAAGAAAGCATTTTCCACCAAAATCCTCCTGGGATTTAGAGTTGAAAGAGAGGGCAGGTTAACACATCCAGTGATGTCAGTGTTCTGCTGGGAGAAAAAAAAAATATGTCACCATAACTTGGAGCAAAATCCATCCTACCCTCAAATCATAGAGTGGCCTGGGCTGGAAGATCCCTTTGAAATTCCTGGTGTTGGGCAAAAGGGAGGAACATTTCTCCAAACTGTAGCTGATGACACGCAAGTTGTAATTTATAAACAGTCTCCTCAAACACGCTGTGGTATTTGCAATGTATTTATATCACATTACGTAAGATAAATGGTTGGCAAACATTCATAAAGTATTTATTGGACATGCCCCTGTTTGTTCAATGATTTATAAATCAATGCTGTAAAACCTGAAGCGGTGACAGAGTTTCCAGATAAATTCGTGGCAAAATATTTGCTGTGCGTCAATAATTCTGCTGTTAATTAGTTGAGGGTTTATCTGCAAGTGCCTTGGGAATGATTTGCAGTTCCCTTTCCCACCGGCCCAGGTCTCCAGGGGTGCTCAGGTTGTGGCCAGACCTGGTTGTTCCCATCTGTGGTTCAGGTCAGAGCTGAATCTGGCCCTGCTTTGTGCACCTTTGAGCTTGGGACCAGCAGGATAATCCTAAGGGTCTCCATCAGTCAGCTCTCCCTGCAAGCCTTAAATCATGGAATCATGGAATTGTTTGCCTTGGAAGGGACCTCGAAATCATCTCATTCCACCCCCTGCCATGGGCAGGGACACCTTTCACTAGCCCAGGTTGCTCCAACCTGGCCTTGGACACTTCCAGGGATGGGGCAGCCACAGCTTCTCTGG
>JAWWLV010000065.1:1237078-1262037 GCA_035041135.1 Platyrinchus mystaceus | reverse complement strand
TCCACCAGCCCAGCTTGCTCCAACCTGGCCTTGGACACTTCCAGGGATCCAGGGGCAGCCACAGCTTCTCTGGGAATTCCATCCCAGTCTCTCCCCACCCTCCCAGGGAAGGATTTCTTCCCAATATCCCATCTAACCCTGCCCTCTGGCAGTTTGAAGCCATTCCCCCTTGTCCTGTCCCTCCATCCCTGGTAAAACAGTCTCTCTCCATCTTTCCCGTCGGCTCCTTTCAGGTACTGGAAGGAATTAGATCACCCCAAAGCTTCTCTTCTCCAGGCTGGACAATCCCAGCTCTCCCAGCAGAGCTGCCCCATGCCCTGATCATCCTGGTGCCTCCTCTGGAGTCTCTCCAGCAGCTCCACGACTCAGAAGAGCTGAAAACACCAAGGGTGAACCCTCAAAGTTGATGTACCAGAGGTGCTGAGCCTTCTGAAGAACAGGGAGTGTTTCAAGCCTGTCCTGGGCTTTCTGGAGCACCTCAGAGGGCTCAGAAAATGTTCTGCAGAAACTGGATTATTGATACATGTCCAGAAGGAAGTTTAAAATCACTTGTTGCCTCAGCAAAGGGTTTTCACATGGATTGAAAGGGAGCATCTCAGATTTGCAGCAGGTGGAAGGTGAGACACAGCTGAGGGAGGGCTGGCTTTGGCTCAGTGGGTAAATCCCTTCACCTGAGGCTCATCCCAAGCTCCTTGGTCTGCTTGGGGGTCACCACGTTCTCCCTCACTTCCTCTGGGGGGGTTTTGGAGCAGCAAATCCCAGCCAGGAACTTCCTCCCAAAGCCCCCAAACCGAGTAACTCTTGAAACAAGCCAAAATGAGAGGTGTTAATCTTTAAGGAAATAAAATTGCCCCTGTTGAGATGCAAATGAATGCCGGTTTATATTTATCTATGCAAATAAGTTTTTGAAGCAGTGCTTGAAATTCATTCTGGTCCAGGGGATCAGCGTGGGGCTCTTTGTGCTTAAACTCCTTCAGGCTGAGAGCGTGGCTGGTTTTAGAACTGTAGAAATGACAATAACTTTGTGTTAATGGAGTGTTTGCAAAGTGTTCATCCCTCTGCTAATGGGCTTGGTTTTATAAATCAGATCCAGGTTTATAAATCAAACAGCTTTCTTAAGGTGTAAGGAGGTATTTAACATGGATTTAGCTTTTATTTGGTGGGTGACCTCTCTGAGGTGGTAGAAATGTTTCAACATGTGTTCATGCACCAGTGAAGAGGGATAAATTGAATAAAATATATCCCCTGCTCTCAAGAAGAGGATACTGGAAGGCATAAATACACGCCTGGGCACTCACTCCAGGACATTTGGGTTGGTGGCAGTTAATTGATATGTTTTATTCCCATTTAATCAGGTTTTTGGTGAATGATTCCATCACACTGAAATGGCTCTGAGTAAGGGCATCCTGTGCAGCCCTGATTTGCTTTAGGGCATTTTCAGGTGGGGTTTCTGCAGCCTTGTTTTGTTGGTGGGAATTTTCAGGTGGATTTGTGAGGCCCTGTTTTATTCCAGGGAATTTTCAGGTAGGATTTGTGTAGCCCTGGTTTGCTGGTGGGAATTTTCAGGGAGGATTTTGTGTGGTTCTCTTTTGTTTGTTGAAATTTCCAAGGAGGGTTTGTGTGGGAATTTTCAGGTAGAATTTGTGCAGCCCTGTTTTATTCCAGGGAATTTTCAGGTAGGATTTGTGCAGCCCTGTTTTATTCCAGGGAATTTTCAGGTAGGATTTGTGCAGCCCTCTTTTATTCCAGGGAATTTTCAGGTGGGGTTTGTGTGGCCCTGTTTTGCTCTTGGAAATGTTGAGGTCTGATTTTTTTTTTTGCTCTTGGAAACTTCCAGGTGGGATTTGCGTGGCCCTGTTTTGCCTGTGGGAATTTCCAGCTGGGATTTGTGTCCAACCTTTAGAGGCTGCACTGGGGATGCCAAACCTCGAGAGCACTGGGATTCCTGGGCATTCCTGAGCTCCTGCTGAAACAACCATGGAGAGAGAACGTTCAGGTCAGGGATTTCAGGCAAGGAAAAACGACTTTGAAAGCAGCTGTAGCAGCTTCAGGAGGCATCCCTTCCTCAGCAGCATCCCTTCCTCAGCAGCATCCCTGGGAATTTGGCCTGTCCAGCACCTCCTGACAGGTGTTCCCTGGCACTCCTGGCTTTCCTCTCTGCTCAGCTCTTGTACCTTTTATCTGATCACCTCATTCATGCAGGCCCAGGCTGGCTGAGCATGGTTTTTTGGTGGAGCTCTGCAGGCTTTGATAAATAATGTAAATGGCAGCTCAGCCAGGTCGATAGAGATGTAGATGAACTGATACAAAGCTGTGCTGCAGCTTCTGAAGGTTCACAGTTAAATTAACTGATGTAGAGGATGAAGGGGGTGCTTGTTAGAGCTGCACAGAGTGGGTGGTTGGTGTGAACACCTTGTTAAGGTCTCAGATCTGCTATGCACAGGGAGGGTCTGTCTGTGCTGTGGCAGCAGATTAATAAGTGCAGGAAAAAAACATATATGCAATATATCTGAATTTACAAGGAGATGGGCTGGGCACCAGCTTATTTGGGGGAGGAAAACAGGAGGAGGAAAGCTGAGGGAGGGCTGACAGCAAAAGGAAAACCTCTCACTGGCTCCCTGTCCAGAGGACCTTTGGACTGGTTGCATTTTGGAAGGTTTAAGGAGGGTTTAAGGGTGAGATTTCACCCCAGCAGGAATGTTGTCATTGAATCATTGAGGCTGGAAAAGACCTCCAAGATCATCAAGTCCAATAAACCAGATGATGAAGAGCCACATTTGGTTGTTCTTTGAAGCCTTCAGGGATGGTGACTTAGAGAATCCCAGAAGGGTTTGGGGTGGAAGGGACTTTAAAAATCACCCAGTTCCAACCCCCTTCCACGGGACCAGGTTCACATAAACACTGTGATTTTATGTTCTACGTTGCTTCTGCTCCTTTTTCACATCCAGAGTTGATTTTGGGCAGCAGATTTTGGGCAGATCTGGCTGTGCTGGGCAGGAACAGGCCCGGGGTGTGTGTGTGTGTTTGTGGGGAGTCTGTTTAAATGCAAAGTTGTATTTTCAGGAGCTATTTCAGTGTTCCCAGGTGAGGAAAATCCTGCTGTGGAGATCAGCAGGTGGTTCATATTGGCCTCCACAGGTAACAAGGCAGCAGCAAGTGGGGCTTGAACCTTCATCAGCTGCTCTGCACCAGTGGCCAAAACACTCCTTGCTGGATTTTATAATCCCATCATGCCTGGATTGTGGGGGGTGGAAAGGCAGAAAGCACCTGTGAGCCCTGTTCTTATGGAACCTTCAGCTTCTCCTCACCTTTGGAATTCCACACACTGAGCCCACCAAGTTCTAAGTGCTTTTTCCTCTGAGTTCTGCCTCTCCAGCCCTGCCTGCCTCAGTTTCCCGAGTTAAATCCCTGTGGGAATCCCCCTTGGAAAACACCAGAACCTTTTTACCTCTTGTGTTAACAGCACACGGAATTCTGGTGTGTTTCCAGCACTGGTCTCACACTCCAAGTGTGCAGAAAACCAGCACCAGTGGGTGGAGATTGTCTAGAAATTCAAAATATTTTATATTTTAATAGAATGAGCCCCTTGTTGAGGGGCTCCCAAGTCTCCTGGGAGCAGTTTGGGGGAGTTTTGGGGTCTCAGGGAACCCCAGGAGAGCTCGAGGCCCCTCTCCCTGGTGTCTGATCTGTATCAGTCCTCCCTCTTGTGAATCCCTGCTGGAGTTTGGCAGGGAGGGGAGGGAAAGCTGGAACCCTGGCTATGAATATTTATCTTGGAATTGAATATTTATAGTGGAATATTAGTGGTTGTTTTAGTGTAAATAACAGCACAGTTGAATTCCTCCCCACAAAAACATCTCCATTCCTGTGAAAATATGTAAATATTATAAAAGCCTTTTAGCTGCACAGTGTAAGCTGACAACTTCTGGGTGAGGATTGTTGGGTACTTGTTTATACCAAATTTTCTTGGTGTATTCTGTGAAATAATTGAGTGATGTTGCTAAATTCAAAAGGCCTGATGTGAAAACTTTGGAAGCAACAAGAAAGAAAGTTTTGGAAAAGGCAACAAGCCCTTTTCAAACCAGGAAATGATGGGTTTTTAGGGGGAGTGAAGCTTGATGAACATCAGCTTTTAAAACCCACAAAGAGCACCAATTAAAAAAAAAATTTGCTTTTTTTTTGGCTTTTGTGTGGACCAAGCTGCAGCATTTCAGGCTTCCTATATGGAATTGAGGTTTTCAGGGGCGTTTTCAACCTTCTGAAAGCCATCAATATTTCAGAGGCACAGAGAAAGTTGGTTTATGAACTGTTGGCTTGCATTAAATAATGTATACATAGTTGTGAAGCAAACAAAAAATCGATGGCTGTGGCGAGTTTAGCTCTGAAAGAATCGTAAAGAAATGTCAACAGCTCCTTTCTGCCCCTGTTTTATTGTGCCCATCAAATGTTTGGAGCTCTCTTTGAAACTCTTTTCATTAGTGGGCTTTTACTTTGTGGCAAATTCTCGGCTGAACATCCTTGGGGGAGCCTGAACTCGTGGAGTTTAATCCTCAGCAATGAGTTTACAGAGACCTTGAAATGTTTCTCAGGGAAGAAATGATGGGCAGTGCCATGTGTTGCCCTCTCCATGCAGAAATCCCAACTCCTCCCTTTCATTGTGAGTCTATTATTCAATAATTCATTCATTTTAATATTAGTAAAGATCCTCTGACCTTTGGGGGTTTAACATCACCAGTAACATTTCCCACTGATGATCCTCGTGGGTCTCTTCCAACTCAGGATATTCTATGATTTTATGATAATAGGTGCACTTTTTCAAATCAAATCACTTTATAAATGAGCCAGGGTTGCCCCCTGGGACTGTCTATCATCTACATTAAGGTCTATCCATGAGCTTAGAGGTTTTACTTGGAGTTTTATGCAGGATCAAATTCCAGAGTGCAGATGCTGCTGCTGGATTGGGTGAGAGCTCTTGGTGAAATCTTGGTCTGGAAAGAAGTCAAGCACTGCTGGTGGTGAGCAGGGACATCCTGATCCCACTCCAGGAGGGAATAAATATGGTGGAATCCCTAAAAGTAACACCTGCCAGGACACTGTTGGTACTTTAATTACTCCCCTTTTGCCTGCTGGAGGATTAATCCAGACCTAAGAGTTCTTAAACTGTGCAGCCCTGGCACAGTGGGGGAGTTTCATCCCTGGAAGTGTCCAAAAAAACCTGTGGATGTGGCACTTGAGGAGTTGCTTTCGTGGTGACCACGGGGGTGGTGCTGGGTTATGGTTGGTACTCAAAGAGCTTGGAGCTCTTTTCCCACGTGAGTGATTCTGTTCCCTTGGCTTTATTGCCTCAAGTTGCCTGTTTGTGTGGCCAAATCCAGGGACAAACAGGCTGGGAAAAGGCCAGGAATGGGAAGGAGCAGCTGCTTTTGAAGGAAGGGAGAAAACAGCAGCAGCAAACGTGCCATAAGCAGTTAAATCTTCAGCTCCAACACCAATAACCACCTTCCTGCCTTTGGACAAGGAATGATGTGTTTCAGCTGCTTTGCTGCCCTTTAGTGCCTGATATCCCTGTGAAAGATGGAGTTGGCATAAACTGGTGGTATCCAAATGATTTGTAAGTATCCAGTCTAATGAAGGAGTTAGAGCTCAGTAAATATTTGCAGGGAAATGTGGAATTAGGGGGGGATGCAGCGAGCGAGGCAATTTTCAATTTACTCATCAGTGTAAACATTCATTTAAACCTGATGCTAAGGCTGGTTTACTGAATTTCACTGGCTGGGAAAACAAGATTTATAATTCCCATTTTCCAAGGGAGGGCTGTCACAGGTACCCAAAGCAGGGGGTTATTTTAATGTTGTTTCCTATGTAAAACTCCGTTTTTTAAGGAATATCAAATCAGGTTCTTGCATCCCAGTGGAAGGTGACTTGACATGTTATTCCAAGTATTTTTTTTCCCATATATATTGAGTGCTTTTCCTCTGAGAACACGAGGAAATCTTTCCCAAAGCAAATCTTGTGTTGCCCCCTGTTTTCCCCTGTTATTGTTCAGCAAATCATCCCCTCATCCATAATGGATGTGGGACTGAAATATTCCAGGTATTTAACATCTACCAGTGTTGCCCAGGGAAGGAATTCTCTTCCAGAGATACAGCTTTAATATAAAAGAGCAATAGCTGATATTACCATGTTCAGATGCAAGAACTGATAATGGAGCCCTGCTGGTATTTAATATCAGCTGGATTTGGTGGGGTTTGTGTTATGATACTTTTTTGGAGGTTGGATTTGTGGTTCTGTGATGAATAGCTGGAATAATTACATTCCCTATCAAATATGCTGCCCAGGAACTCTGTGTCAGGAAAATACACCTCTGATAGAGTGTTTTCAATTTTAATCAAATTGAAGAAATCTTGTATTTCTGGAATATGACTAAAATTTAACTTAACCTGGCGGAGCAGCTCAGTTTATCCTGAAATTATTGATGCAGAAGAATGGAAGGAGTTTTGTGCTGCTTAAATCAACATTTTCTTTCCTCTCACCTCACTTAACACTCTCCAAGGGCAGAGAAACAATTGATCTCATCAAAATATATCGTTTTGATGCCACATTTTGCAGCCTTTCTGGTTGGGTCTGACAGGGAGAGGTGAGTTCTCTCCTGTCTGTGCAGCACAGACACCACCCACCATCTCTCCTGCTTTCCTGCTGAGTTCCCCCAGCTTTTGTTTGATGGGAGGAACTGGAATGCTGGTGTTGTGGTGATGGAATTTTCCTCAGTGCCAGAGCATCAAAATCTGCTGGAAGCTTCTCCCCAGGCACCAGCACGTGGGTGGAATCAGAGGTGTTGGTGCAGCAGCAGGGATGGGATGAAGGATTTGGAAAAAACTGGAGCAAGGAGAGACAGAGAGACAGACCAGGAAGGAAAAGAACCTTATTTTTGAGAGTGTTGCACTGAGAGGTGAAGGGCTGAGTGTGAGGAGCAGGAGACAGATGGAGAGCTGGGGGACAGAGCCTGGCCAGGGGAGCAGCTGCACTGAGGCACTCGAGGAGGGGAAGAGGCAGCACTTGAACATCTGTGCAGAGCATAAACCAAGGTGGGAAGGAGCTGCCAGGGAATCCAGGCTGAGGCAGCGCCCTGGGATGAACAACTGTGCTGTTTGAGCCCCTTTGGGCAGTTTTGGGTCCAAGTGAGTGATGAAGCAGCAGGGCCAGGGGTGAGGGGGGGATGTGGGGGGACTTGCTGGCACAAGAAGTGTCTGTGGGAGCGACAGGAGCAGGAGGTGACCTGCAGGCTCCCAGCTGGCACACTGAGGGCTGAAGGTTCTTGCCACAGGCTTTGCAGCAGGTTTTGAAAACATCCTGGAAATGTGCTCTGCAAAGTGCCTTCCTGCTTGTCCAACCTGAGGCAGGGATTGCTTTTCACAGTCCCTTCCAAGCAGCCAAGGATGGCTCCTCTTTTTGCTCTCCCATCAAAGCTGGAAGGGGTCATTGGGCCTCATCTTCAGGTGTTCCTTGATCTTCAAATCCCTTTCCTGGAGCTGATTCCTGTGAAGGTGGCTGAGAGGTGCTCAGCTGGATTTTAGGAGCAGAGCACTGGATTGCTCCCTGTTGCTGTTTGATCAGCGAGTCTCCATCTGTTTTCCTGAAGTATTGGGGCAACAAGTTGTTGGGTGTTTGTACTTTGAACAGCCCCTTTTGTGAAGGGAGCCTGATTTACCCAGGGCTTTGAAGTCCCTCTCCACAGAACCACAAGCCAGCTCTGCATTTAAGCCCTGAATTGGAACCAAGGAGAGCCCAACACCCTCCAAACCTGCCCCTGTGAGACCTCCAGGAGTGACAGTTCCAAGGGCTCAGCTCTCTGTGTACACTGTGAGTCTCCATATCCACCCAGGATATATCAACCCCCCCATTTGTTTGGAGCAGAGCTGAATGTGTTGGTTGCTCAGGTCACTGCCTGTAGGGCAGGTCTGGTTGGAAGGCTGCACGTGCCTGTCCCACTTCCAATTCCTCCTTTGCTTCCTGCTGGCACACAGTGATGCTGTCACAAGGCCATTAACACGTCCAAGTGCTTATTTCTTCTGGCATTTTGTTCACCAGGCCCTTGCAGGACCAGCATGGGGTGGCCAGGCAGGAGGGGGTTTGTGTTCTTTCCTAGTCAGGTTTGGGTTTTACACGGAAGGGCTGGTTTTATCCTTTACTTTTGTTCCCTGTGTTTGACAGAGAGTCAGGAGGGAAAAGCCTTTTTGTCCCTGGCCTGTTCTCCCAGCTCTCAGATGACATGTTTGCTGTGCTGCTGTTGGAGCCTCCCTGGAATAGGTGCTGTGGAAAACATCATGGGGTGGAGCTGGGGGCTCTTTCTGCTCCTCACGGATCCCTGGGATGGCATTTGATCCCTCCTGGGTTTTTGCAGTGATTTCCTTCATTTGCTCTTGCTGGGTAAGTCAAACAGGAATGGAAAAACTGGAGCTGTTTGCAGAACATCCAGAGTCTGTCCTGCTTTCCATGTTTAGCTGGTCCCTTCCCTTCATGTGAATTTTGAATTCACATTCCATGAATTCATGGGCGGAGGTGCAGGGCACAGGACTCTCCCAGAAAAATCAGCTGTGATTCTTGGGATATTATCCCAATAAAACAGCCTAAGCACTTCCAGCACTGGGGAGCTTTACCTGGGAGCTCCAGACCCCGAAACTCCGGCTGTATCCCGCAAATTGGCTTCTCAGCCACGGAGGGGGGGCTTGGAAAGGGTCATTCTTTGTCCCTCTTTGCTTGGTTTGGATCCATGGCTGTGTCTGCAGGTGCAGATGGTGGTTTTCCAGGAGGCCAAGGGTCCTGCTGGTCCTCACTGCGGGACGGGCACCGGAGTTCTGGGATGTGGGATCAGGTACAAAACCCTGTGCACTTCCCAGGCAGGAGGGATTTAGTGGATCATCCACCTGGGAGAAGAGCTGAGCACGAGCCTGTTCCTCACCCTGACATCCATTTTCCACTGTTTCTGGGTTTGTTTTGCCCCTGTGGGGTCCCTGAAGGTGGGTCAGACCCTTTCACTGGGGGGGGGGGGGGGATTCTGCTGTTTTCTGGCTCCTGTAGAAGTTTTGAAGATCCTGCAGCACCTCAGAGAGAAAACCTCGATGTTTTGTCCCGTTGCTAATTGGATGGGCAGGAGGGGAAGCAGAAATGGGCCCTTCCAGATTTGTCAATTTTTGCAATGCTGTTAAGCCATTCCAGTTTCATTTTGGTTAAGAGCTGTTTCATTATTAATGCAGGGAGGAAGCCATCTCTAATGACCCCTGGGACATGCCAAAGTGCTTTAAGATCAGTTTGGGTAGTCAGAGATGTGTGAGTAATAAAATCTGCTCCGTGAAGGGCCTTTGCCCACCCTTGGCAGGGGGACCTGGCACAATTCCCTCTTGCTGCTCATCCCCCACCCTGGTCCCTCCTTCAAGAGTCCCCTTCACCTTTTCCTTCTCATCTCTCCTAGTTTTTCCTCTGCTTTTTTTTTTTCTTTCTTTCTTTCCCAGCACTGAAACCTCAAAAGTTAAAGCACCACAGGATGCAATATGACATAATCAATAGAGAAACTTTCCAAGCTTGCCAAGACTTTGAGGGTTTTTTTAAGTGTCTTGCTATCTGTCAGCATGTGCTAATTGAGCCTACACACCCATATGGCATCTGCTCCCTGGAGGAAAGTGTTTCCATAGTCCTGGAGAGCACAGCAAATAGTGGTTGGTGTGTAGGGATGCATTTGCCTGGGAATATTGTATTCTTGGAAACCAAAGTTGGGTTGGTACCCACAGGGCCCGAGCTGGAGCCTGTGGTGTCATTGCTGCCTTGCAGGGGGGTTTGGGGACACTGGTACTGGGTGGATTGTGTTGGGCTGGGCTCAAACTTAGAAATATTGAAGCTCTTGGTGGTGAGGAGGGTGAGACAGATGACGGTGGGGGATTGTTAATGAGCCCAAACGTGCAGCCCCTGCAAACGAGGCGGCAGCTCTGTTACACATGAGGGATGGTGGTGCTGCTCTGGCCCTGAGCGATGGCAGCGCTCCTCTCGTGGCTCCAGAACAGATGCAGCTGCTCCAGTTGGCTTCAGGGATCTCACAGTCCCACCCTCCCTACCTGCTGTTCCACCAAACCCCTCAGACAGGGTGCAAGTGCTCCCCGGGCCCTGCGCTGGGTCCCACCCTCGGAATTCATGGAGCATCTGGCACTGTGGGGAAGGGAGATGCTCCCTCACGCTCACAGATGGGTAAACAGAAGGAGAATGGGTTGCCTGAAGCCACTCAGGGAGAGAAAGCATGAAAAGAACCAGTCATGCCTTTGCTTTCCCCAGGAACAACACACTCCATCACGTCCTGCGTGGAGCTGGGGCACTTTGAACCTGCCCACCAGCTCAGCCAGACATGACAAGAGGCCTGGAAGGTGGTAAATCCCTCCAAATCTGTGACTGGGGGTGATGCAGAGCAGAGAAGTGCCTCAGGACCAGCACTGGGCTCGTGGCACTGCCAAAGGTTTGGGGTCAGCACGAGGCCCTTCTGCACATCCTGGAAGCTGCGAACGCCTCGATGAGTTCTTGCACCCTGCTCAGCACCCAAAATGCAAAAGCAGCACCTACAGACAGGAAACTGGGCTGCTTTGGGTAGAAAAATGCCTGGGGGTTGGGGCTGAGCTGCTGTGCCACTTGCAGTCTGTGACGTTGCATCAGTCATACCCCATTACAGGGCTGTTGGATTTGGGGGGTGTAGGAAAGCTAAAGAGCTAAACTGCGTGTCCAGGGTCTTCAAACCTGACTTTTGGGGAATATTGATGACAAAATCATATAGACTTGACTCTGAAAATCAGTGGGTTGCTCTAAAAAGGAGAGAGGAGATGGGACTTATGTCTTGTCTTGTTCCTTTTGCTGTGCTGGGTGTTACTTGGTGCTTATTGAGTGGCACAGAAATTATACAGGTATGCCAAAAGCACTGGGTTTGTGCAGGAATTGCTGTGCTTTCAGTGAATCAAACTGCATTCAGTCCTTCAGGTCTGTTTTGCTGCAGAAATGGCACTTAATAAAGTTTGTGGAACAATGTGCTTGTGTTCGATGCTGTACCTTGAGAGAGGAAGGATTGTCACCCCAAAAGCTCCAGGGTTTTGTTGTCTGAGCACAATGGAATTTCTGTGTTTGCTGAGATCCCACATCTCCCTGATCTTTGATGTTGGTCAGGGCCAGCACAGGCAGGTGGAATGAAACAACCCATCCCACACTGCAGAGCTCTGTGACCAGCTTGAGAATGGCTTAACCCCTGAAGGCTTGATGAAGTTATTTTATGATCACTTCGCCCAAAATCCATTTAGTTTTCCCATGTCCCATTATGTCTTTGCCTGGCCCGTGTGTGGGAGGGCGAGCTCTGCACTTGTAGGTGTTGTTCAAAATGAATGTAAGTGCCTGTTAGTTTTCAGTGGCTCACAATTGTTACTGAGTGGATTGCTGGGATTTTTTTTTTAGAGGAGGTTTCCTACAGAAGTTGGGGGTTTGCTGTGCTCTGGTACATCAGGGAGTGTTTGTACCACTGAGATCAAATCCCAGCTGATAAAAAGCACCAGCACGTGTGTGTGTGTGTGAAATAGAGATTGATGACATGCACCCACCACCCTGTAATAGGTTGTCAGCTGAGAATCTGTCAGCCCTTGTGTTGGAGTAATGAAGTGTTTGACACTTCTGGGACATGAACACAATGTCCCTCGGTCACCTTGAGGGTGGGAATGGCCACGGGCACGTTTGGAGGGTTTGGACCACACACACTGCCATGATGAGACTTTGTTTCCCTCCAGGCCCTGATCCTTCTAAAAGCACCTGTGCTTTAGGGCAGCCTCGTCCTGTCAGCCTCACCAGGGATGTTGGTGCCAGGAGGTGTGAGCTCCTCACTCCTCACTCCTGCCCCTGCTCTGACCCAGGGAACCAGACACTGGTGATGCTGTGGCTGAAGGTGTTTAGTGGAGCTGGAGGCTGTTGGTACCTGCTGCCCTTTCCTTGTCCTACTCCGTTCTGTGATGGATAACATGGATAACACGCTGCTGTTGGGTTTTCCCTTTCCTTGGGCAGAGCATTGGTGATTCACATTGGTGAACCTGCTTGGACTGGAGCTAAATTCCAGGTGTGACATTTGTTGTGTTGAAGCATCACAGCATTTTGCCCGTTTATCCACCATTATTGCCCTTTTCAGCTGCCTCGAGCTGGGATAAATCCCCAGGGAGGCTCTGATTCAATGTGAGACCTGGATTATGGGACTAAGAGCTGGACTGAGCATTTAACTCCCAAGATTTCCTTTGTGTGGGGATGCAGGAAGAGCCCTGATCCTGCCAGGGCTGCCCACACCAGGACTGCCCTTGGAGCAAGTGATTCATTTGAGCCGAATTTGCTGCCGTGGGCTTGGTGTGTTTATCCCTCAGTGCCAAACAGAGGGGCTGAGCACTGCTGATCCCTCCTGGGGCATACCCAGCTGTGGAACAGCCACACTCAATGGGATATGGAGGCAGCTGAAGTGCAGAGGTGGTAGGAAAATAAATAAATAACCCCAAGCTTATTTATTTAAAGCGAGAAACTTCGCTTTGCTGCGTGAAGTTTATTTAGGAAGGGAAGTGCTGGTGACCAGATGTGTGTGGGAGCAGGGAGGAGATGCTGTGGGTTTGCAGAGCTGATGGCAAACACAGAGTGGGCCTAATCAGATTAGAGGAGCTTGGATGGCTCCCTGCACGAGTGGGTGTTTGGGGTTTGGATTCCAGCCTTGCAGTGCTGCTCTGGGAATATCCCGGGACTCGGGAGAGAGGAACCTGGAGCCGAGTTCAGCAGGGGCTGTGTGCTCAGCAGAGCCCGTGGCTCAGCTTCAGCTGGGGTTTGGCTGGTTACACCATGTGCTGAGTGAGTGGAGAGATGCTTTCCTGCCTCTCCGTGTGGGTGGAATGTGGCAGACAGGAATCCTCAGGTGGGGAAGGGAAGGAGCTCCCGGGGCACAGGGAATGTGCTAAACTCGGGACCGACGTGGAGCCGCCGTGGCCTCAGCCCGGCTATAAATTCCCACCCTGCAAAGCCAGCCTGGCTTTTGCTGCCTTCTCACTTGTGATATGTTTGCTGCGAGCTGGGGGTGTTTGGCCTCGGATGCCTTGAGCTGTTCCCTGAGCCTTTCCCAGGGTTTAGAGCTTTTCCCAGGTTTTTTTGGCTGCCTGCTGTGCACACTCACACTGCACATCCACGGAGACACAGGCAGGTGTTTTCCTGAGGAAAACCTGCTGCCAGCAGAGTGTTTGTCTTTCAAAAACAACTCTTTCAGAGTGTTTGTCTTTCAGAAACAAAGCTTTTTATATCATGTTTATGGCTTAGAAACCTCTCTTTGTGAGATATCCAGGCTGATGCAGAAGGAAAAGAGCTGAAGGTGTTGGTTTTTGCTCCCCTGGCCCAGGAAAGAGCCAGTTCCTGCTCTGTTCCCTTCCCAGACCCCAGAGAAGCATTTTGGGCACCAAAGAGTCAGATCAGACACGGAATTATTCTGACTAAGCTTGTTCTCCATTGTTTATGGACAGTCTGACAGTGGCAGCTTTAGGCACAGGACATTCCCTTGGGACAGCAGTGACTCAGCTGAGCTCTTCTTCCAACAGGACAGAATTGGAATTTAAACCTCCTCTATCACTTCAGGTGCTTCTTTAACCACTGAGAATCTGCACCCTCTGGCTTGGGTGGTTGTTAACTTAAAGCCCCTTTCGTAGGCTCTTGTTCTGTCCTGCTGTGCCATGAAAACAAGGCACAATCCCTGACTTTCCTGGTGAAATGTGCCTTGTTTTTCCCAGCCAGCCCACGGGGAAGGAGCTGAGCACCCCGAGGAGCTGAGCTGACACCTCCTGCCAGCAAGGCAGGCGTGGAGCCTCACTGACAGCTTTGTTGTCACCATCTCTCCAAGGATGAGTGACTCCCCATCCTGGAGAGAGAGTGTCACCTGATTTGAAGGCTCCTTGGGAGGATGCAGATAGTTGAGAGATGAGCTGAGCTGAGCCAGTGATGAAGATGTTCCTTCCCCAGGGAAAATGTTTGTTGTGGCCTGGGACCAGCCCTGCTGTGCCCCTTTGGGGCTGAGTTACTCCATCCCCCTTAAATTATAGGGCACTTTATTTTGGAAGGATTTGCTATTTGTTTTATTTTGGCATGTGGTGTTAGGCAGTGACCACATTCCAGTGTACTGTGAGGAGCATGGAATCATGGAATTGGGTGGGGAGGGGCCTTTAAAGTTCGTCTGGTCCAAAATTCCTGCAATGACAGCAGGGACATCTTCAGCTGGACCAGGTTATTCAGAGCCTCCCATCCTTCCTGAAAGGAGCTGACAGCAAAGATGGAGAGAGACCTCCCTGTGAGGGTGGGGAGGGGCTGGGATGGAATTCCTGGAGAAGCTGTGGCTGCTCCTGGATCCCTGGAAGTGTCCAAAGCCAGGTTGGAACAACCTGGGGTAGTGGAAGGTGTCCCTGCCCATGGAAAGGGGTGGAACTGCATGATCTTGAAGGTCCCTTCCAAGCCAAACCATTCCATGATTCCATGTGGTGGTATAGATGGGATATTGGGAAGAAATTCTTCCCTGTGAGAGTGGTGAGAGGCTGGGATGGAATTCCCAGAGAAGCTGTGGCTGCCCCTGGATCCCTGGAAGTGTCCAAGGCCAGGTAGGAACACCCTGGGCTGGTGGAAGGTGTCCCTGCCCATGGGGAGGAGGGAATGAGATGAGCTTTGAGGTCCCTTCCCACCCAACCCATTCCATGATTCCATGATTTCCCTTTCATTCCCCTCCCTGGTCGCTCCCAGCTGCAGTGACAGGTTGATGTGACAGAAATGATCCTTCCAATCCCTCCGAGGAAGCTGGGAGGCAGCAGCAGATGCCCACAGCTCGTGCTGAACCTCTGCTGAAGGAGTAGGAACTATTTTCTCGATATATTTTAGGAGGAAACGATAAATATACATTTATTTTTCTGCATTTTTTGATGTGTTGGTTGAAAATATTTGCCTGTCTACACACTGACCCCTCTGCATAACCTGAGGAGATGAAAACCTCTGCAGTGGGGGCTGTGAAAAGCTGATAAAATTGGGCTCCAAAGCCTTGTGGGAGGTTGGAGATAATTAATCAGCAGAAGAGGGAAAAGATAAACACACCCTTTGCTTGGCCAGCGCTTTCACAAGAGGCCACAACTGCCTTGATCCAAAAAGTTGCTTTCATTTTCATGTAGATCAAAATAATTTTAAATTTCTCAGCCTTTTTACATTGCAATCGAAATATCTGAGTGGTTAAAATTGGAATGTGTAATAATTTGTTTAACAATAAGAAAAAAATCTAAGAATATATTTAATAATATATTTATCGGTAAATTTAAATTTCTCAGCTTTGCAACTTTGCAGTCAAAATATCTGAATAGTTAAAATTGGAATGTACAATAATATGTTTAATAATAAGAAGAAATCTAATAATATATTTAATTATATATTTAATAGTAAATTTAAATGTCTCAACTTTTGGACACTGCAATAACAATTTGAATCGTTAAAATTGAAATGTATAATTTAATAATATATTTAATAATTAAAATGTAATATATTTAATAATAATTATATTATAAGTAATAATTTTAATTATATAAAATAATAAATAATACATTTCATAAAATAAATTTAAATTTCTCATCTTTTTACATTACAATAAAATATTTGAATAGTTAAAATTGAAATGTGTCATTTAACAAGACATTTAATAATATTGTATTTAATATATTTAACAACAAATTTAAATGTCTCAACTTTTTAACATTGCAATAAAAATTTGAATAGTTAAAATAGAAATGTATCATTCTATAAGAATATATTTAATATTATATTGATAATTTATTTAATAATATATTTAATAATAACCTTAAATGTCCCAACGTTTTCACAGGACAATAAAAACATTTGAATAGTTAAAATGGAAATGTATAATTCCATCAGAATATATTTAATATTATATTTAAATATATTTAAAAGCCTGGAATGCTCTGGAATGGCACCAGTTCCCTGCCAATCCCAGTTTTCCAGTGGAAGTCCCAAGCAGGGGTTGTGGCTTCCTGAAAATGCACAGGGTTACTTGGAAACCTTCCCTGCTTTTTCTCCACCCTGACTTAAAAGCTTGGATAAATTGGAAAGTGGTTCTTTTGGGATTGTTCCTCCTGGAGAAGAGGATTGGGGTGACCTAAGGGTGGATTTCCAGGATCTGAAGGGGATGACAAGAAAGGTGGAGAGAGACGGTGTCCAAGGGACTGGATGACAGGACAAGGGGGAATGGAGGGGTTGGATGGGATACTGGGAGGAAATCCTGCCCTGGGAGGGTGGGGAGGGGCTGGGATGGAATTCCCAGAGAAGCTGTGGCTGCCCCTGGATCCCTGGAAGTGTTCAAGACCAGCTTGGAGCAACCTGGGCTAGTGGAAGGTGTCCCTGCCCATGGCAGGGGTGGCACTGGATGAGCTTTAAGGTCCCTTCCACCCCAAGCCATTCCTTGGTTCTTTCCCCCTTCACTCAAACCCTCAGGGCACAGTTTTTACCTTCAAACTTCCATCCTTTTTTTGCTGGAAGTTGATCCTCCAGCCAGCACACCCTTGGCTGCCCCCCAGGATGCTCTTCAGAGGTTCTGCTGTCCCCACACTGTGCTCAGACAGTCCTGGTCTCGTTTTCAGGATCACTTGTGCCCCTCCCCACTGCTGCAGCCACAATCCCTCTGTCAGTACCCAGGGAGGAAAAGTGGTGCCTGATAAACACATCAGCTAAATTTATCCCCCCGAGCCACCTCGGCCTTTGTAAGGAGCGAGGAAGTTGCCTGACGTCAGTGGCCTGTTATAAATCAGGAATCAATTCTCCTGCCTTCAGGTTTAGGTTTGGACAAATTCTGAGTGGGTTTGAGCATCTATGTGTGTGATGGATTATATTAAATAATGGGGAAAATGCCTGTTTGGGTGACTGTAACTTGTCACAAACAGTGGAGAGATTGGGGTGTCACGGTGTGTGCTGGGATGAGCTGTGGAGACCTTTGTGTTTGGAGACTTTGTGACTGAGTGTTCTGCAAACATCTTCAGTTGGAGGCTGAATTTCTGCTCAGTTTCTTTATTTAGAAGTGGAATTCTCTTGCAAGCCACCCTGTTTCCACGCAGAGCCACATATTCCAGCAGAGTGACGTTCTCCAGCCGCAACACTCGTTCCCTGAGCGTTCCTGGCTGGCTCCGAGTGCTGCAGGTCTGCTCTCCGTGTCCATGGAAATGGAAAAACCTCGGAGCTGTGTCAAGCAGAGATGAGATATTGATCAAATTCCAGCTTCCATATGGTTATCTGGCCTCTTCCCCCAGCACTAAAACCCGCAGAGCGTGCACAGGTCGCTCCTCTCGTCTGCCTGCCTGCATTCCCAGGAGCTGGAAGTGGCTGCAGCCCTTGGGATCCGTGTCCTGAGCTGGGGGTTGGTAGCATTTCAAATCCACCTTCTCCTTTCAGTCCCAAGGGTTTACTCTGCCAAATGGCCCCGTGTGCTCCTTGCACTCTGCATTCTGTCAGGGAACAACACTGTCAGAATTGTTTGGTGTCAACCTGCTGAGCTCTGCTGACACCCCGGGCTTTCCCCTGCCCCTCCTCTGGTGGGGGTTGCACACCTCTGGAAGCAGAGATGTATTCCAGCAGCCTTAAAAGTCCCGTTATCTCAGAGGGTGAGCACATTTTTCAATTTCCAGGAGCTTAGGGAAGCTCTTGTTGGTTTGGTTTTGACACAGCAGTGAAAGACTCTTCATGGTGCCACTGATTCTTTCCTCTCCAAAGAGGTAATTTTTGGTCTTTGCTTTCCCACACTTGCAGGTTATTACAGGACTAACAGGATGCTGCTGATACTTAGTTTTTATATATATATTTTTTTTTCCTTCAAAATATACATTGAAGGTGCTGGGAGCTATAGCAGTCTTGGGAACTTAATTCCTTTTGAATGAATTTGGAAGTTGCTGAGCAACTTGGAGTAAAATTAACAAACACTGTAAATAATTTATCCCCATTTCCCTCTGGCTGAGTATCCATTTCAATATTGTTGTATGATAATGCAGAGCTAAGGAGTACAAGATATACAAGAATGCATTTTTTTTTTTTTGAACATTTGGGGGTTTTCTGTGTGGCTTGAGATGTTAAAATTTCCTGTTGGGTTTGAGAGTGTGCTGAGCTGTGGGAATTCAGGGAGCTGAGCTGAGCCAGGAGGAGACTCTGACGTGAGCATGATGGAGATGCCCAGTTTGAGCCCCTGTCTGAGCCTGTCTGAGGGCTGGACAGCCAGAAAAGAGCAGGAGGTGGGAAAACAGAGAGCAGGAATGGGATTTAGAGCTACCCAATGGATTGCAGGTATTGCCTCTCTCCTGCCTCCCTGACAGAGCAGCCCCTCCCCGGGCTCCAAATTTGCTTTGCCCTCTTCTCACCCTGGGGATGAAGAGCTTTAACACCAGAGGGAAGGGGTTGGGTGGCCTTTATGTGGTGGGAATAGAAATCAAATCTGGGTATTAAAAGCACTTTCTCTAATAACCTCCAAGTTTTCTACAGTTGTGTTAAAAAAACCCAAACAAACAAAAAACAAACCACAACTTCAACTCCCCCCAAAAAATAACTCAGGAGTTGCTGCACAGTTTAGCGTAATTTTTTAGATGCCTTTAAAAGCCCCTCAAAACTCAGCTTTGTTAATTGTGTTCTACATGGGGTTTGTAGATTGGGGATCACCTTTAGCTTGGCTTTGTTTAAAAACTGGAACTTTCATGGAAGATCCTTTGACCAAGTGGAATCTCACCTATCCCCCTCTTAATAAACACAGTGTAAATATTGTAGGTGTATGGGAATGCTTTCAAAACCACCCCAAAGTTTCTTGAACAGCAATGTTTTATCAAGCCTAAGGGGAATTCAGGCAGCTTTGAATGCTGGAGCCTGGAATTCTCCTGTGTGATGTTCTGTTGTGTAAATACTGGCACGTACATGACCAAAGTTAGACATGAGTGAATTGAGTTTTGTGATTCTTTGACCTCCTGGAAGTTGAATTCTGACAAACCTGTGTCCCTTCCTCTAGGGGTGCTGATGTTCACCTGTCTCATACAGTGATTTTAGCTCGGGGTATAATTATTCTGGAGTTGGAAATGTTGCACTTGGCTGATTCTTATCAGCAACCAGGTTAATCCTCAATCCCTGAATTCCTAAACATAATAAGGTTTAAATAAGTTAAGGATCTGCTAATATTACAGTTATATTCCTCCTCATGCTCCTGCATCCTCCCCCAAACCCTTGGTGCTCTTCAGCCTTGTTGTTGATGTGATAAAAACCCTGGAGTTGAGCACTTGGCACAGAAGAAGTTGAAGCCCAGGCTGTGGCTGCTGCTGCTGCTGCAGATGGTTTCACTCTTGGGCAGTGCTGGAAGGGAGCAGGTTTTTATCCCCTCCTGTGCTCAGCATGGACAGAAGTTCTGTCAGAGCAGGGCCAGCAGAGGTGGCAGCAGATGGTTTCATTCATGAACAGGAATCACACTCAACTCTTTTCCTGCCTGTTTTCACCATCATGACCCCGGGCAGAGAAGCAAATGGTCACTGTGGCCGAGATTAAACCTGGAATGAGGATCTTTGTGGTGAAATCTGGATTTATACACTGATACAGAGGTTTTTATCTCCCCTCTCACCTACATCTTCCCCTGCTGTGCTTGTACCTCACACGTTTGAATCTGTCTCTCTCTGTATCTGATCTTCAGTATCCTGTTGCAAATAGAAGCCAGAAATCAGTGCCTGGGGTTGTAATCCTTGTGTGACAACTTGGGCTTATCTTCCCTCCTAGAACAGGAGCCCTTGATCCTTCTCATCCAGAGTCTCACTGAAGTTCCCAAGGCTCAAGTGTCCGTGGGCATTAAGATTCCACAGAGCTGCTGCTTCATGAAAAGGGTAAAATGACCTCCTGCCTTCCCCCAGAACCCTGAAAAGAGAGGATTCTTCCAGGGCCAGTAACACCAGTCCCAACATGGCAAAGCTCTGCCTTGCTGGGGGAAATTAATTCATCTTGATGTCCGAGCCCTTTCACGGCTCCTCTCGCTCGCAATTTTCAGCCTCTACAAGTTTGACACTCCCATGACCTGATTTCCACAAGTGCTGCCCGTTTGCAGTGCAGCTGGAGCCCAGTGGAAGGCTGGGACAGGCTGTGCCTCCCAGGCCATGTTCAGGCTGTGTAAATCCTGCCTGACCTTCTCCGAGTGACGAGGCCTCGGGATTTGGCAAAGCCTGGAGGAAAGCGCCAGGCAGAGCAGGGACCAGTGGGAAATGAGTCCTGCAAGTGCCTGAAGGGATGGTGTGCAGGTATAAGGGTAGGGAGGGTGAAGGAATAAGTTTGTTTTAGAGATGGGGGGACTGTTTCCTCAGACTCGAAGCCCATTTGAAATCCAGTTCCCTTCCATCTGAAGTAACAAGTAACCGACCCGTCACTGCAGGCACTCAGGATGCTTTTTGCTACATCCCAATCCAGCTTCCTTGGATTTCTTTAAAAGATTTACTTATTTCTCCTTTTTGGGCAAAGCCCTGCTGTTGGAGGTCATGCTTATGGGTGGTGCTAACTTTTAGTCCTCACTTTCACTACTTATGGGACAAAGTTTTGCCTTCTCTTCAGGTTGTGCGGTGCCAATTCAAGTGTACCAAAAGAAGTCACTTGCAGAGTCTTGTGCTAAAAGAAGTCGCTGCAGACCTTGGACTTAAGTGTAGCCAGTTTTATCCTGCAATATTTCTCTTTGTGAGCACTAATTTCTACCTCAGGGAGGTTGTGGTTTTGTCTTGCACCTTTTCCTTGACCTCCTGACCTGCCTGACAAAACTGGGTGCTGAGCTGCTGTCAGAGCCACAATGAATGAAACGCGTGGGCCAGACCAGCTGAGCTTTTCCTCCCGTTACAACAGCACGTTCAAAGCTACCCAAGAAGGGAGATGTGACTGTCTGACTTGGATGAAAAGCCTTGGCAAGAGGCCTTGAAGAGGCCACTACAGAGAGAACCTGAAAGTGGAGGCGCTGAAAGGCACTCGCAGCTCGGGAGTCGGCGCTTCAGAGCGGAGTCACGACACACCCGTGGCCAGGCTTTGTGTGGCTTTGTGCTCACCCTCAGCCTGAGCCCAGTAAGCTGTGGAGAGCCACAACAAGGAGAAGCTGCCTGACCTTGGAGGGCAGGAGCTGCTCGGGGCGGATGCAGTAATGAGGCTGACCCCGCCGTCAGATCCCTCTCGTGGGCCGCGGGTGGGACGCGCCCTCAGAGCCGTCACTGAGGACGGGGTGGGGACAGAGCAAAGGTTGGGGAGGCTGTTCTAACTCTGTAGGCCTTCTCTTTGTCTCCTTCTAAAGTTGCACAGGGAGCTCAAAGCTCTTTGATGCCCCAAGGCTGTGTTGGATCCGATGCGTCGGCAGCGACTCGCTGACAGGTTTGTTGGAACAATTGGACAGCTTGTCTTTAACCCAACACAAGGCAGAGGTTGCTTAAACCTCCACCAGGGTGGGGTTTCAGATCAAATGTAACATCAGCAGTATCCTCTGGGAGAATTAATCTAGAATTAGAACGTTACAGGACAAGTGATGTTAACCTAAGTCTTAATTATCTCATAGGAATTGCCTCCTACTGTTCACTGCAACGGCACCCAGAGAGACCATGGAATGCCTTAATGCCCTGAACATCAGCAAGAGAGGAGATGTTTGTCTCATGGCATGGGTCACCTTGACTTGGTTTCTCTTTGTGGAGACACAGCTGTTAAGCATTAATTTCATATTTAGTGTTTGTGCAGCCAGTTATGATTTAGCTCAGGGTTTACTTCTTGCTGATGTGTTCCTTGAAGCTCAAAGCTGACCTTTAGATTTTTATGAGGTTGTCATGTCACAGGAACAACTGGAGGAGGGAACAGGCCTTTGGAGGGAATGCTGAGCTCAGTCCCCAGCACTTGACCAAGGACAGTGTCAGCAGAAAGTATTATTTTATGAAAATACTTCTCGTGACCCTCTGGAGCAGCCGCTGTATCTGTGGCAGAACTGCCACTAAAATGACTTGTGAAGCCTGAGAGCCAACACAGCTCCCCAGGGGTGTCCTTGGGGCATGAACAGACCCAGTGACTCTGAAATGAGTGAGGCTGGTGGTCCCCACAGGTGCTTTGCAATTCTCCTGGCTGGGAGGTGCTCAGGGCCTGGATTCCCACTTGGATTCCTCAGGGACTCAGTTCTAGACTCAGCTTTATCCTAACAGTTGACATTGTGCCTTTGGCAAGATTGCAAAGGAGTGAGCACAGACCAGCAGTGGATCCAAGTGTGTCCTAAAATCTCTCCTGGGAATTAAAGATGCCCAAAATCTCCTGAAGTCTTGCCTGAAAACTTGAATGGACAGAGATTTATAAGAGGGTTTTTTATCTTGGATATCTTCAGGCAATGATGGGTTAGGAGCCAGTAAGATAAAAGGCAGTGAAAAGCACTTGGACATTGTTAGTTTATTTAAAATCCCTCTGTATTTTTGGTGGCACAGGAGCCTGGTCAGCAGTAAACTGGGAAGGGGATGTTTAAAAGGTGAGTTTCAGTTTATTTAGGCCATCACTTTAACTTCCTTTACACTGTAAACTTTGAGAGGTGTCTGTATTTCAGTGGTGCAGTGGATCATGTGCAGCTGTGGATAAATAACCCGGGCTATAAGCAGGAGATGCACTTGGTACATGGTGATGGAAAACCTGGAGGGGGTTGGGAAGGAAAAGCCCAGGCAAAATCCTGCTTTTAATCAAACCAGCACTTGGGGAAATTTATGCTTGAGCAAAGTAACTGAAATTGCTGTGGATTTACATGGAGGTAACAGAGCAAATTGGTCCATTATCAGCTTTTCCTTATTGAAATGGCACTTTGGGAAAACGACACCGGTGCAGTTTGAGTGGAAACTAAGCCTGAACCTCCTCAAATTCAACCCACAGGTAGGAGAGCTGATTTCTCACTTTACTCCTCTTTGAAACCTGAAAGCACCTGCAGGGTGTCATGCAGAGGTCTCTCAAAACTCATCAGCAGGTTTAAAAGAACAATTAAAAAAAAAAAAAGGAAAAAAAAGGGAAGTTTTGGATTATTTTTTTTCCCCAGTGGGGGAGCTCGTTGCCACAGGGTGTTTTGGAGGGGCAAATTCCAAATTGTTTCAGGGAGAGATCCTTGCAAAAGAACAGCCTCCATGGCCCAAAAAAATTGGGTGATAATGAAAGTTCTTCTGCCTTGGAAAACCTACAAGTTGCTGTTTCCTTGGGAATTGGAAAGAAGGGATCATCCCTCGTGTTTCCTGAGTGTCCACCAAGGCACAGAAGTGACCTTGGGGTCCCTGGACCTTCAGCCTGGCCCAGCACAGCCATCCTTCCATTTTGCTGCCTCGAGCAAAAGGCAGTGAAATGTTTAAGGGAAAAGAGAAGAAAAATAGGACTTTTGCTCTGCCTGAGCCCAGTGCATGTTTGGACAATGCTCCATGGCTTTCAGGCTGAGAGGAAGGTGCAAGGAAATAACTGTATAATTTATTTGTCCCGTTATCTGGAGGAAACTTGTGTGTTTTGAGTCAGTTTTAGTTTTGACTGGGTGAGATGGAATGTTCTCCTTCAGGGAATGGAGGTGACTGGTGACTTTTCTCCAGAACTTTCAGTCAACCCCTATTTTTTACACATCCTTGAGCTTTCAGTGAGCTGGGAGGGGGAGAAGAGGGTGTGTGGGTTTTGGTTTTTGAGTTCTTTACCTTTTTTTCCTGTTTTTTGGGTTGTTTCTTTGGAGAAGGCACAAAGGCAGAAACTTTTCCAAATGACATTCCTCCCTCAGTCTTCAGCCCTCAGCCCTGACACAGTAGGAGGATCAGAGGATGAGCACAGCCACAACTCAGCTTCCCAAAAACATGAGCTGAGATGGAGATTTATTCCTGGGAGAGCCTCAAGATCCAAATTTCCTGCTGTCACTCCCCTGGTGCTGAACAAACTCATTTTTATATTTTATATTTTATACATGACAGTCCTTGGAGGACAAGGAGCAAGGTGGAAGGTGTCCAGGGGGGAAGGAGATGAGCTTTAAGGTCTCTTCCAACCCAAACCATTCCACTTTTCCAGGAAAAAGCAGATCTGTGTCCAGCAGGTTTTCCTGTTGCTGTTGCCCTGTGTTGTCCACACGATGGAACTGGCTTTTAAGCTGATAAGGAGGTTCTGGAAACACCAAATGGGTCCTTTCAAAATAACTTGAATGCCTCCTAATCAGAACTGGAAGTGACTTTGCTGCAAGAGGTTTGCATTAAAATTCAGGTATTTATTCCATCCTGACAATTCCTTGCTCTCCCTGCCCCTGATCTCTTTGGAGCACCGGGATCATGGGAATCATCTCCATTTATTCAGCCTCTGTGAGGGCTGATTTAACTTAATAACTCTCATGTAGCCAACTTGGATAACAGGATAAATATCTGCTTTGCTGAACTGCTGTTATTTCAGACCATTTATTTTCATTAACTCATCACTCACGTTTATGTTTCACCTCCTCCCAAAGTTGCCGTGGAAATGAATTCCCAGTTCCATTGAAAGCATCAGCAAAGCTGCTTTCACACCACGTAGCACAGGATGGGCTCCTCCTTGGCACCCTTTAGCTTTTAATTCCTGCATCATCCCTTCATTTCTGCACCCCCACAGGGTTTTTGGTTCGCTTGGAAAGAATGGGAATGGAAAAAGCTGGGAATTGCAGAGTGCAAGTGGGCTGGAAAGCCTTTTTAAAGGGCATGGAGTGATAGGACAAGGGGGGAACGGCCTTAAGTTGGAGGAGGGAAGGTTTAGATGAGATATTGGGAAGAAATTCTTCCCTGGGAGAGGCTGGGATGGAATTCCCAGAGACGCTGTGGCTGCCCCTGGATCCCTGGACGTGTCCAAGGCCAGGGTGGAGCACCCGGGGCTGGTGG
>JAWWLV010000065.1:1225146-1236978 GCA_035041135.1 Platyrinchus mystaceus | reverse complement strand
CTGCCCCTGGATCCCTGGAAGTGTCCAAGGCCAGGTTGGAGCAACCTGGGCTGGTGGAAGGTGTCCCTGCCCATGGAGGGGGTGGCACTGGGTGGGCTTTAAGGTCCTTCCAACCCAAACCATCCCAGGATTCCATGGGACTGAGTCTTACCTTAGACACTGATTTGATCCTGATATTCCCAGCCTGAGCATCCCCAAAATCCCAGCTGTAGGTGAGGAAGTGCTGCAGGTGCTTTCATCCTCCTGATCATTTCCTCCATTTACTCTGGTCCCTGATCCGCTGTTTTTATGTAACAAAAGGAATCAACCCTTGGGAACATCCCTGTTTTAGGACACTCTTCCCATCATTACATCCTCGTCCCCTTCAGTTTTCCCCTGCTGAAATCCAGGGGCTGCTGGAGCCTTTGTGAGGGGGGAAGATGCTGCTTCAAGTCTGAGAATCAAAAGCAGGGAAATCTATAAAAACCACTTCATTACCATCCTGACAATTTTGTGATCCTAAAAACAAGAGGGAAGGATGTTAAATACAAGGGTTGTGCGTTCTCTGAAAAGAACAACTGTTTTTTACCAGGATTTCAGCAGCACTGACAGGTTTCCCTGAACAATTGGGTGAAGTGACAGTTTTTTAGAGCAGAGAGATCCTTGCAGAGGTCTGATGAGCTCCTAAAGGGAGAGATCTCTGAGTGCTCTCTGGTTTTTAGAGCAGTTCTAGATCCCATTTGTACCATCAGGTGCCATCACCTGGGACAAGGTGACCCCTCCAGGCTGGGTCAAGCTCCTGTTTGTGGAGTATTCACTTGATAAACTCTTTGCTGCAAAATGGGGAAACAGTAATGCCCAAAATGTGGGGTTTGAGCTCAAACAGCAGGAGATCAGCACTGTGAGATGGTTTGACAGCCCTTTGTGAGGTGGGGGGAAGGAAGGAGGAATTGGTTGGGAATTTTTTTCAATATTCTGTCCCTTTTCACATTTCCTTTCCCCCTTCTCCTCCTTTTCCCACCTTTCCCTCCTTCTCCTCCTTCCCCCCCTTCTACCCCTTCCCCCCCTTTCCTTCTCCCCATTTCTCCCCTTCCTTCTCCCACTTCCCCCCCTTCTTCTCCCTTTTCCCTCCTTCCTTTTCCCCTTTTTTCCCCTTCCTTCTTCCCCCTTTCCCCCTCTTCTTCCCCCTTTCCTCCCTTTCCTTTCCCCCTTTCTGCCCTTCCTTCTCCCCCCTTTTACCTCTTCCTTCTCCCCCTTTTCCTTCTCTCCCTTTCCCCCCTTTCCTTCTTCCCCTTTCCCTCCTTCCTTTTCCCTGTTTTCCCTCCTTCCTTCTCCCCCTTTCCCCCTTTTTCTTCTCTCCCTTTCCCTCCTTCCTTCTCCACCTTTCCCCCCTCCTTCTCCTCCCTTTTCCCTTTCTTCTCCCCCTTTTTCCCTTTCTTCTCCACCTTTCCCCTCCTCCTTTCTCCTCCCTTTTCCCCCCACTCTTTTTTATGCCCTTCACTAAGAAATCCCATCCCTGGCTGCTCTAATTATGTTGTGACTGATTTCCATCTCCATGTCCCACCTGAGCTGTGCTTGACTTTCTCCTACCTGTGAACCTTGTACCAAATCACCCCTTTAACTGAAGCAATTCAGTCTAAATTTAAGAATTCCTGTCTGTTGATGGGCAAGTGAATTTTTCAACAGGTGGGCTCAGATGGGAAGCAGATTCCTGCCAATTGGCTCGGTGGAAATCAGGTGGATGAAACATTTCTTGCCTGGGATAGAAGCAGCTTGTGAGGTTTGAACATCCTTCTGAGCATTCTGGTTCCTTAGTTCAGCTCTGCAATCTGTTCAAAACAAGCTCGTTCGAGTCCTTCCCTGCTGGAATGGAGCCAACCTGTTCAGCTAAAAATCAACATTTCACATGTGTGCTGTGGGGAAGTTTGGGATTGACCTGTCAGAATGTTCACAGGGTGGAAAATACAGGGATTGCTGGGCTGGTTTTTGGGGGTTGTCAGCTTGGAGGGGGTTTGATGGGAACTGGGTGGACTTCAACAGCCTGTCCTGCTTTGGTTTGAAAGAGCAGAGCAGAAGGATTGGGATGGGATTTACAGAAGTCCAGGGTTCCTTGCACTGGCTGTGGTGTTTGACAGCAATGGGAATACCAGGGTGACCTGATGGGAATGGGTTTTTCCTTCTTGAAAGGCTCATTTTCCTCTCCTTAGCTGCAGATGGAGCAGTTGGACCTCACTGGGCTGGGGCTGGTGCCTCACCCAGGAGGGGTTGTGAAGATAAATCCCAGAAACACAGAATATTCTGGGTTGGGAAGGACCCCAAAAGGACCACTGAGTGCAGGTCCTGGCCCTGCACACCCAGAATATTCCAGGTTGGAAGGACCCACAGGGATCATCGAGTCCAACCCTGGAGTGAATAGTCAAAGCCACCCCATCATCTGTTCCACCCAAATATGTGGATAGTGAAGAGGTGGGAATGCTCTTGGAGCAGCACTTGTGGACAGGTGTTTCTGCTGGAAGCAGCAAGGAATGTGGGAATGGGAGGGTTTATTCCAGGTGTGGGTCTTGTAGTGCAGTCACCTTCCTCCTGCCTCGGGGAATGAGCCCTGGGATTGCTCCTGGCACTGCTTTAGAGGTGAGGAAATCCTGGAAACAGGACTCTGATCCAGGTCTGGCATCTCAATAGATGGGTATTCCCAGCCAGGAATTATTTAAAAAGGAATAAAAGCCCCCCCAGACACACATCCTGCACTTCCCTCCTGCCCACACTCCCACTGCCATCCCTGCCGTGGCAAAAATGCCACCCAAAAATGCCACTAAAAAGGGACATCAAGTCAGAGCCCCTTTGGCATCTTCTCCCTCTCAGTTAAACAACAGCAGCCTGGAAAAAAAAAAATAGAAAGGAGAGGAAAACAGTTTGATTTGTACCAAACTCCTCCAAGCTATGATGGAAACCTTCAGTGCTGAGAGCCAGCAATCTCTGCTGACAGGCTGATGGGAGCAGACTATGAATAGCAAACCCCAAATTTGAAATTTGCTGAAATTTGGAGCAATGTGGTGGGGGTTTTTTTCTCTTTTTTTTTTATTTTTTTCTGAGCATATGCCTTTGCTGCCTATTTCTGTGGTGCCTTTTTTTCCCTTCTAACTGCTCCACTGGTGAATTTTTGCAGATGGATCTGGGATTTGCAGCATGACCTGAGTTAGATTGTTTCCAAGCTCTCGGGTACTTCCAGGTTTTCCTGTAATTGTTGGGACATGGAGATGTTGAGCACTTGTGAAAGGTGGAGGATTGTGTGAAACCTGGTTTAAGAGCTTTTTTCCTCGGTGTGGTGGCTCCTGAGGTTCCCTGGAGAGGATTTCAAGGAGCAGCTGACCCAGCAAAGGTCAAATCAATTGAGTAATGAATAAACAGGCTGATAAATTCTTTGGAGGTGCCACTGCCCTTCATAAAATCAAACTTGTTACCCTGAAGGCAACTGAAAAAAAAGAAAAAATCCGAAATAAATTGAAAATGGAGAAATCGACAGTGGCAAAATAAGGCTTTTGCTTTAATCCATGGAACCAGTTCTGTGGGAATGTCATTTCCCCTCCATCAGTGGAAGGCTGTAAGATATTGAAGGTTTATGAAATATTGTATTCCAGGCTGGTGGGAATTGGATGGAGGGATGGCTGAATGCTCTGACTTGTGTTATTGGTTACTTCATATTTCATAAATCATTTGTCAGTTGTTGAGGATCAAATATCCTTCCAAACAGCAGAAAAGGTTGTGCATTTCATGAATTATTCCCCAAAACGTTTTTATACCTCAGTCTCCAGCTCCAAATCAGTTGGGAACTCAGGCTCTCCCCTCGGATTCAGCTCCCAGGCCAAGTTCAACCCACTGGTTTGCAGGAGGGTTTTTGGGAAGCTCAGCTTACGAAAAGGATCTTACCTTCAAAAGGATCCCTGTTTTGAGAGCAGAGAGAGAGAGTATTTTTACAAAACTGAGTATAATTAAAGCATTTGGGATCTGAGGGAAGGTCACAGTGGAGTTCCACGAGTTTGAGGTGAACACGGAATTAAGGGGCTATTCCTGCTTGGGGTCCCTTTTGGGGTGGGGGGAATGGATCCACCAGCAGTGTGGATCCACATCAGGAAGTCCTGGAGCATTGGAAAACTCTCCCAAAGCCTCCTTTAGGTGTGTGTGGGTTGGGATTCAGCATCTTTTCCAGTCCCCAGGCAAAGATGAGTCTTTCCTTGCATATTTTATACCCTGTTCACTCGCTGCTTGTCAGGATTCCCGGGGAACTTGGCTCCTTCCCTGTGGTGTCACTGGGTGGTTTGAATCCTGATTTTTCAACTTGATTTTGCTTCAGCAGGATGGATGCAGAGGGATTGGATTTCTTTGGCTCTCCAGGAGGTGCTGCTGGCTGTGATGGGCTGAGATGGGGGGTCAGGTGTTGATTTTCAGCAGTGGTTTTATCAGTGAACACAATTCCTGAGCTAAATCGGGGTGAGAGTTTCTTCTCTGAGCCCTGACCCTGCTGGCCCTTGCAATGGAAACTAAACCCAAGGGACTGTGCAGGGACAGCAGCAGATTTTAACAAGGGGATTTGGTGCCTTGCAGGTCACCCAGTGATAGCAGGGGGTCATTGGGACTTTGTCTTCCCTTGTTCTGAAGTGGGGAGGTGACATTTGGGGCACCTCAGTGGAGCCATCAATCAGTTAGAGCAGAATGCAGGGTCAGAAATCCCACTGGTTTGGATTAGAAGTGATGGATGAACAAGCCTGGCTTTGGATTAACCTGCCACCTTTGGGCCCAGGGCAGCCACGTGTGAGAAATGGATTTCTGGAGCCTGCAGGAGCTGCTGGGCTGGGGCACTCCTGGAATTCCCAGGAAAACCTGGGACCTGCTGTGCCAAGGTCTCCTTAGTGTCTGGTGCTTCTTCTCCACCCCCCTTGGTTCCAGGAATGAAGCTGCTCCAGCCCTCTGGCATTTCAAGCTGTGTCACTTTTCTCCTCCTTTTCTCCCCTCTTTTCTCCCTCGTTTTCCCTGTTTTTCCCTGGATTTGAGGCTTCTCCTGAGCCTCAGCTGGGGCTGAGCAGGGCCAACAGGGAGGTGGCAAACGTGGATCATCCAGAAACCTAAAGACAAAGCTGAGTCTCTGCTTTCATTTACATGAAACTCTTCTTTCCCACCACATTAAAGTCCAGTTCCTCCTGTAAAAACCCCAGTGAGGGAATCCTGCTGATTCCCCCCAACCCTTTGTTACCCTTTTGTGGGATTGTGATCCAGTGCTGTTCCCTAATTGTAGCTGAGCCCAGAGGGATATAAAACATTTCATCTTAGTTAAAAGCAGCAAAATTCTCTGAGAATTTTCCCCCCTCTGTGTACACATTAAACTGCATCAGATCAAAACTTCCTTTAAATGTTTGGGAGCGTGGAGATGTTTTCCCCTTTCATCCCAGCCGAGGCTTTTGTTATTCCAGGCACTGCATAAATCTGCTCCTGCCCTTAGGAACTTAATTGAATTTTTCCTTTTTGTTGTAAATATGCAAACAGGACTTTTTTATTATTATTATTTTTATTTTTTTCCCCCGTGTTGAAGGCGGAAAATGAAGTAGCAACAGGCCAAATTTGTCACATTTTAAGCAGTGTGGGCCTTGCAGCACAATGACAGCCCAGAGTCCTGGAGAGAGAAGAGCTGTGGAGGGAGGAGAGGTCGTGACAAGGTTTCCTCTTTTGGGGATTTATCAAAGGAGATTTGGAATGTGGAGTTTTATTTCAGTCCATGCTGTTTTCTGTACCGGCATCTCCTAAATGGGTCATTGTATTTTATCAGCAAAACACACTGTTGTCGTTGTCCAACGGATTCTCAACAATCAATATTATCTTTTCTGAGGGGAAATAATAACATTTTGTGAGTGTCTGGAGTCAAAGTGATTCTCGGTGCTTATCTGCACTTTGTTTTCTCTCATCCTGCAGTAAATTCAGTCACTCTTTGCTCGTGGATCAAATTGATCCATAAACATTTCATTACCAGCAAACATGCTGCTCTTCCATCAAGGATTTTATTTCTCTGATGTTAATTGCATCCCAAACTGAACCCAGGCATGGCAGATAATGAAACCAAAGCTCCTATTAACAGACAGAAACCTGAAACTGGTTTTTCTTCCGATTTTTAAAGTAATTTGAATACACATCAGACCGATCTGCTGCTTCACTTTTCAACCCCACGAATCTTGCATCATTTTTTTTCCTGCTAAACAACCCGGGTCAGCCTGGAGGGGGGAGGACTTTGAGCCAGAGGAGCTGAGTTTGATGGATTTCCCTCTGGCAGAGAAGGAAGGGGAGCTTTGATCTCCCACCCCTCGGGCACGTGCCCTCACTACAAAGATTTGTGTGAAGAGGAGCAATCACAACCACTTGAAGACTTGTGGCCACTGTGGCTTGGGAAGGAGAGGGAGGGACTGAGCCAGAGAAATGTTTCTTCATCAAACTGAGCTCAAGCAGCTCTTGGGGACAGGGGCGATTGTTGGGGGGTCTGTGTAGGGCCAGGAGTTGGACTGGATGAGCCTGGTGGGTCTCTTCCAACTCAGCATATGCTGGGATTCCATGGAACTTCCTTAAACTTGAATACCTGTCTCAGCCCTGCAGCTCAGAGGGGCTGGAAACCCATCCCATGGAGGAGCCAAGCAGGGGCTGCAGGGTCATGGTTGGGATTTAGGGACCTGTCTTGGTTCTGAACCTGCTGCAGGGACAGAAGGGGGGCCATGGCAGTGTAGGAAGGAATCACAGAGTGGTTTGGGTTGGAAGGGAACACAAAGCCATCCAGATCCGTGGGCAGGGACACCTCCCACCAGCCCAGGTTGCTCTGAGCCCCGTCCAGCCTGGCTTTGGACACTTCCAGGGATCCAGGAGCAGCCACAGCTTCTCTGGGCAACCTGAGGAGGTTGGGAAATGCTCAGCCTGCCCTGGAGCTCTGCTGCTTTTGGGTGCAACACCCAGGATGACTCCAGGTGGACCCTGAGGGGCTGCTCAGGGCCTGAACTCTGCCCCAGGAGCAGGTCAGGAGGTGGGAGAGCTCATGGACAGCCCAGTGCAGCAGAGAGCTGGGAACAGCTGGGTTGGGCTGATCCATGAAAACTGGGTTTGCTAAACAGCTCTGGAGATTGGAGCCAGGGCTCTGCACTGGAGGAGAAGAACCAGGAGCTGTGAAAGTGCTGGAGCCCCGAGACAGAAATGAAAAACTACCTTTAGAAAGCTTCTCCTCTGCGGCTGCAGAGGGGGTGAGGGTTGTGTTCAGCTCCAGCAAATTGTGATAAATTACCCTGGAAGTGACTACTGTATTAGGCATGACATTGTTATTAAGCACATGTTTGGATCAGCAAATTCCCCCTCTGTTCAGGAGCTAAAGGACAACGTGCATCCCTTTTAGCTGCACTTTCCCATGCTGATCATTCGTGCCCTGCTCCCCTGTGTTGTGGGGACTGGCATTGTCCACGTAAGAAATAGGGATTTGCATTATAGAACAGCCATGTCTGTTTTGATTAAGAACAACACTTTCCTCTGCTCTCCTGTTTCCATGAATATTTAAGTTAATTAAGCCCAGCAAAGATTTCATTTCAGCTTAATGACTTCTAAATGTGACTTCTTATGTCTGTGGAAATGAGTGAAACACGACAGGCACAGCTCTTAATAGCCCTAATGATGGGATTGATGCATCCCAAGATCAGGGGGCAGCAGGATTTGCTCCTTAGGAGCTGTTCCATCCCTCAGCTTGTGCTGGGAGGTGGATTGACCTGGCTGGAGGCTCCAAAGCTGCTCCATCACTTCCCTCCACAGCTGGAAAGGGGAGAGAAAATACAGCAAAAGGGCTGGGACAAAGTGTGGGCAATGTCACTGCAATCCTGAGTTGTTTGGAGCACTAAAGAGCACCTGGGGTAGGTGGATGTCAGCTCATCCTGAAAAGAACTGGATAGGGAAGAGGTCAGAGATGCTCTCAGGATATTCTTATATTTCAGTGATTTGTGGGAGAGGGGTTGCAGGTGAGGATGGCAGCAGAGAGAGATCCTGGTTTGTAGCAAATAGGTACAATTGGATTTGATTTTTTTTTTTTTTGTCAGCCCAACTCCCAAACCTGTCTGGAATTTGGAATTTGAACTGGAATTTGGAATCCTGCATCAGAATCAGAGAGTGAGCCTGGTTTGGGAAGTGGTTGGATATGCCTGAAAAATTAGTCCCTTTAGTGCTGAGGGGCTTTATTGTGAAAAATCACATGGACAGAATTATTGGCTGCTTTGGGAGATCTTGCTCCTGTTTTCTTTGTCTCATCTGAGCCTCAGTCACGGGGAATTTCGAGAAGCTGATGTTGAATGCAGAGTTTCTACTGCTGGTCACACTGGTGTCAAAAAACTGCAACAAAAATCACCACTCTGAGGAGTAATTTGGGGATCCCATCAGTGGCTGGGCCATCTTTGTGTTAGATCCTGGAAAGAGGAGACCCATCCACCCCAAAGAGGTCTCACATGTGCAGGAAAACATGGAAAATGGTGCTGGTGGCAGAGACCCAGAAAGGTAAAGGAAGGAAAGTGGGGAGAGGAGGAACTTGAGAGCACTCCTGTGTGCCCCTTCCATGCTTTTCCTGAGAAATTCCTGCTCTGTTCTTCCCAGGAATGACCTAAGGAATACCTGGTGGTGACTCCTGGCACAGCAGGTGAAAAGATTCCTTTTATTCCTTGGCTGCTACTTGAGGGAAAGACTCAGGCAGTTCGTGTTTAGAAAGATGGTTTGGAAAACAACAGCCTGGAATAACAGAAGTGTTTGTGTCTTTGTGGAGCAAGATCAAGGAGCAGGGAATTCCTGGGAATCCCTGGAGCCTCCCTTTTCCTGAAGAAGCTCAGGGATGTTCAGGGGAGTGACCCAAACAAACTGTGCTTGGGCACCACTCAAATTTGGGGAATGAGGGAGGGGACAAACCTGAATTGTTGAACAGTCCCAAGTTATAGAAATATTTGACTTTTTTTTTCCCATCCTAATCCTTCCAAGTGTTGGGAAGGGGGGAGATGCAGCTTCTGTCTTAAGCTGATGGGTCTTGACTGAATTCAAATCCAGCTCAGAGTGTTGAACTGACATGTAAGTAGGTGAGTCAAGTGCTCACCGAGTCTTTCAGAACAAGCTGTAGGTGTGTTGTGATTCTAATTTATTTCTTTCTAACTCTCCTAATGGGATAAAATGTACAAGGGGGATATAAATACTTGGATGACGAACAAGGAGGAGCTGGGATAAGGTTTGAAGTGAAGCTGCATCCCCAGAGGGAAATGACAATTGAAATTAAGCTCATTAGGAGGATGTTGTCACCTGATGGAAGGTGGTCTCCAGGGGCCCACACTGCAGTTAGTCCTGGCTTTGATTCTCTCCCTGTTTCTGCTGCCAATTCTGCTTTTGGGAATGGGAATTATTTCCTTTTCCTTCCCCCCTTTTGCTTCCAGTGCAGTGAACTCTGTTCCTGTGGACCCCCAGAATTCCCATCCCACTAAAATCTCAGGACAGACGCTCTTTCTGGCAGGCTGAGGGTGGAGCAGAGCACTTGGCACATACTGACATAAACCAGTGAATTAACTAAGCTTGATATTAAATTGGACAATGTTTTCCAGGGTTTGATGGCAAGAGACCCTTGATTGTTGACTGTGCAGAGCACAGGCTCGAGCAGAAGTGTCAGGGAGAGCCTCCTGTTGAGTCCTAAAGCCTTTCCTGAGGGGATTCCTGGTGCAGATGGATCCAGGTTTAGCCCCAGACTTGGTCAGTGGTTTATTTGTCAAGAATTACATGAACATTATAATTTTTTTAAGTCACTTAGGCAAGATTTCAGAGTTCAGCAGCCATTAACCACTTCCAAGGAATTTTTTACAGGGAATCACTCAGACTCCAGGAGGAACTGAGAGTTATTCCCAGCCTTTGAGGAGGATGCAAGTCCTGGAACTCTGCAGGGCAGGAGAGCTGCAGGAACCCTGGGCTTTCCATTATTTATATATATATGTACAAATATTTATCTCCATTATAGATTAAGATGATTGACTTCCAGCCCAGCCAGATGTGGCCACCACTGCTCCAGCAGGAAAAGGAGGGGAACAACTTGTTCACTGGGGCTCCTTCCTGGGGACACCCAGAGAAAGAGTCAGCTTTGTGTTCTCCCCCTCCTGCTCCCCCCAAAATCACCATCCTGTGATGAAATGAGGGCTTTGAAGCCTGAATATTTGCCTTGACCCCCAAGCAGAGCAACCTGTTGTGAGCCCTCCTGCCACGATGAGGGGTCAGAAGGAGCTTTGGGATGAATTTGTGTGAAATAATGGGGCACCCAAGTGTTATTTTTTGATGGCAAAACATGGATAACCCCAGAAAATTGTTCTGTGGATGAAACAGGTTCGTGTCTCTTTGGGGAGGGATGGCTCAGGAGCCAAGTCCTACAAAGCATTTCCAGGATCAAAATTAGGACTATCGATATTTTGCCCCTAAAAGAAGCTTTTCAAGAGGCTGATGATTTTTTTTTTTTTTAACCAACTGCTGGTTCTTAAAAGTTCCTTTCTGGGCTCTAAGTCGTGTGTGCAAAGCCCTGTCAGGTGTCCCAGTGAATAGATGAAATAGTTCCTTCATTTTTTTAAGTGAGGTGTCTCTCTCTGGCTTAAAAGTCTGAGGAAGATGAAAAATGGGAATATTATAAGCCTTTGTGTGGAGAACTGTCTAATGAGGCAGCTTTATCTGCAGCAATGAGAAGATTTGTCTGCGGATACAGACTGAAAAAAAAGCCTAAAATATGTCATTATTGCTAATCTGGTGTGTTTGATGTAGGCAAGAACCTTAATCTTCAGATATCTTACAAGGCCTGGGACTGATTGATACATCACTTTGTCTCACCTTAACTTTGGCTGTTATTCTGCTGTGGGGATGATCCATAAGTTCAATTAACTTATTGAAGTTGTGTTCTGGAAATTCAAGAGAAAATGGGTTTAAGCTCCTTTAGATTCCGAGCTAATCTTAAAGGAATGTCATAGATTGTAACAAAACAAAGTGAGGGCTCCAAGAAGCTTTTTCATATTTTAAATTCCTTTTATTGCTGTTGGGGAATACAGGTTTAAGATTATTTTGTCATGTTTTTAATGTTAATTGCATTTTGTGATATATTTTCTATAATAGTTGTGGGGGAAAGGTGAGTGAAAGACATTTTGGGGAGTTTTCAATGAGATTTAGCAGAGAGGGGGGAATTGTTTGCTTGTTGGGACTGTCAGAGTTGTCTTTTAGTACCTTTAAAGTTGTCATATCACAGTCCTCCTCTGTCTGCTCCCCAATTTGAGGGGTTTGCTCCCCAATTTGAGGGGTTTACTCCCCATTCTGAGGGGTTTGCTCCCCAATTTGACGGGTTTCCTCCCCAATTTGAGGTGTTTCCTCCCCAATCTGAGGGGTTTGCTCCCCAAATCTGAAGTGTTTGCTCCCCAAATCCAAAGTGTTTGCTCCATCCCAGAGAAAGTCACGTTCCCCAGAGCATTTCCCTGAGCAAAGTGCTCAGCTTTGCTCTGGGATTATTGCCTTGTGCCATGAATTGTGTGCACTCTCAGCAGCCCTCGTGCTCTTCGTTAGCACTGTCAGGGCAGAGTGGATGGACATAATTACCAAGGAGTTCTGGGCTGCTGGAGTGGATAATGAAAAGTGCTCCTGACACAGTCTTTTCATGCCATTAAAAAAAATTAAGGTGATGATTCAACTGCAGAGTTCCACCTGTGCTGTTGGGAGAGCTCTTTGTTCCCTGCTCCTCCTCAATCACACACTGCTTCAATATCCCCCTTTTCCCACCCAAAATCCCCTCTGCTGTTGATTCACTGG
>JAWWLV010000065.1:1189793-1212345 GCA_035041135.1 Platyrinchus mystaceus | reverse complement strand
TCCATCCATCCATCCATCCATCCATCCATCCATCCATCCATCCATCCATCCATCCATCCATCCATCCATCCATCCCAAGTCCCTCTCCAGCTCTCCTGGAACCTCTTTAGGCCCTGCAAGGGGCTCTCAGGTCTCCCTGGAGCCTTCTCTTCTCCAGCTGGACCCCCCCCAAATATTCCCTATTTACATCCACATGGATCAAACCCAAGGACCTGCTGGTTTGGGATGTTCCCAGGGATTTCTGTGGGTGTCCCACCCCCTGCCATTTGTGAGGGTGCAGCTCCTGCAGTGCCTGGGGGTGGTTGATGCTCTGTGATGCTGAATTAAACCCAGCCCTGCAGAGTCAGTGCTCTGATCTCAGGGCCAAAATCCACTCCATTTCTCCTTCAAGAACAGTTTATTTTTGGGATTCTGGTTCCTGGCTCCATCCCTGGCTTGGATAACAAGACTTGAGACTCTCAACTCAAACGGCAGCAAAATTCAAATAGCTGCAATTGGCCTCCAGAATAAATCTGCCTGTCAAATGTCAGCCAGAATTGACCTTTTTTATTTAAAAATGTCTATATTATCAACCTTGGGTGTGAAAGGGTTGCAGCAGAAGTGCTGACAGGCTCTCAGCTGTATAACACAGCTTAAATACAAGTCTAATGCAGTGTGACAGGGAAATGGATTTTTCCATGTGTAGGATGTGTCTGTTGGTGGAATAGGTTGGACCAAACTTACCCCACAAAAATGGATTGGATCATCCTGTAATGAGAATCATAATTTTACCAGGGGCTTTTTGACAACATCATTAACCTGGGAGATGTTGGGGCAGCAAAACTAGAGAGGAAACTTGTGTAATTATTGGCAAGAAAATCCAGAAGATGTCACAGAATAATCACAATTTTAATCTTTTGCCTTCCCAGTAAATTATTGTAATTGCTGCTTTTAAACTGTTGCCCCAAATGCTGTCACTGGCCTAAGTTTGAGAGGGTTTTTTGAAGAATCTTATTCCGTGTGTTGCTTTTCATGTCCAGAATTGCAGGCAGGCTGATCCCTGGATTTTTCCCAGCCCTGGTTAAATTGCACAGCTGTTTGGAGAATTAAATCATGTGTATTATTAAGGAAAAGGTGAACTTAGCAAAGCAATGCTCAGTGAAAAGGAAATTTTATTCCTAATAACTGGTCTTAATGGGAATATACCCCTAAAGTTGTGCTGTGACTTAAATCCCCACCTCTGGCAAATGAAATATGCAGCTTTTAATTACCCTGATTTCAGGCAGATAATAGATTCACACCCATTAGATTTTTATTATTGCTATTTATCTCTGCTCAAGGTGGTAATTTTAGAGAGTATCTTCCTCAACCTGCCTTGTGGCTGAATAAATACCAATTAATGCTTTCCCAACATGCCCCACACCGGCGGTTTCTGCAGCAGGTTGAGCAAATGAGTGGCCCAAATATCTCTTTTCACCTTCCTTCCCTCCACACGTGGCTTGTTTTCTCCTCTGTGGGGAGGGAGAGATGCTGCTTCCAGTTCTGGGATTACTTCGGTCACACCAAAGTTGAGGGGAATTTGGGGCGTCCTCCGTGTGTTTGGCACAATTCTGGTGGGAAATAATACAGAGTAATACAGAAAATAATACAGAATCATAAGAAAATAATACAGAATCATACAGAAAATAACGCAGGAGATGCAGTTTGGTGGGGCAGGATCGTTGTGTGGTCCCTGGACACTCCTGGACTTGGATTCAGAGAGGCTGACAGAGCTTTTTAGGGCATTTTGCACAAAATAGGACCCAAGTTTTCCTCTTTTTTTGAGCTTATTTAGTGCAAATCAGGGGGTGATGAGGCATTGTGTGAGGCCATTAGCAGGGGATGTGCTTTGTGTAGGAAATACCAGGAATTTCTGGCTTTGGAAGAATTCAGGGTGGGAAAAGACAATGGAACCTGTGGTGAAACTGCTCTTCTGCACCTCCTTTCTCTGCCCTTCCTCCTTTTCCTTCACGACTCCAGGAGGAAAAGCAGCTTTTCCCTTTCAATTTTAAGGAAAGCAAAGCCCCCCCTGGTGCTGTTTAATCTCTTCCTAACCTGGCAGGGAGAGATGAGTCTGGGGGGAAGGGGGGAAACAGGGAAAAACAGGAGCATTCCCACATCTTCCCAGCTGGGATGGGATGCGATGGGATGGGATGGGATGGGATGGGATGGGATGGGATGGAGGATCCAGTTCTTGATCCTGTGTTTGATCCTGATCTTGATCATGTGACTCCAGCCTGGGATGTCTTCCTTCCACCCCCTCACCTTCCCCTCCCTCTGACACCTCTAAAATTCAGCTTTAGGCTCTATTTTAAACTCTATTTCCAGCTCTATTTCCCATCAAATCCCAGTGCCTGGATCCAGCCTCTCCACCTTCCACAGCAGCAACAGGAGGAAGAGGCACCTGGGGAGCTGGAAATAGAGTTTAAAATAGAGCTCAAAGCTGAATTTGAGAGGTGTCAGAGGGATGGGAAGGTGAGGCATCAGAGCCCCTCATTATGTCCTGTCACAGTACCTGATCTCAGCAGCAAAAGGAGAGCAGGATTTAATACAAATACAGGAGATATGTGCACATATGTGCATTGACACGTGTGTGATGATGTGCAGGTTTTTTGGGTGGGTGGGCTGCTCTGGTGTTCTTATTAGGGGGAGTGATCTATAAATAAGTGTGGAGTCTCTCTGCAGACATTTTGCAAGCCATAAATCAGAGTTTTCGGTGACGTGCAGAGCAGCTGAATATTGGAGATAAAACACAACTCCCAAGCCATGATTTCTAAATCAGAGCCAGGCATTTAAAATTCACAGGCAGCTTTTATAAATCAGTGACCCAGGATGTGAAATCCCAAGCACTGGGAATGTGGGGAGTTTTCATTTCACCCTGTAAATCCCAGTGGGAGGGAGGGAGGAAGGTTGGGGAGGGTTAAATGTTTGTTTGTAGAGGGGCAGAGACACTCAGGGAGACAGGAGACTTGGATTGATAGGACAAGGGGGAATGGCTTCCCACTGCCAGAGGGTTAGCTGGGATACTGGGAAAGAATTGTTCTCTGTGAGGGTGGGGAGGGGTTCAGATGGAATTCCCAGAGAAGCTGTGGCTGCTCCTGGATCCCTGGAAGTGTCCAAGGCCAGGTTGGAGCAACCTGGGCTGGTGGAAGGTGTCCCTGCCCATGGCAGGGGGTGGAAATGGATGACTTTAAGGTCCCCTCCAACCCAACCCATTCCATGATTCCATGACAGGCTTCCTCATTCCTTCAGCTGAGCTTGGATGTCCCTTTGCAGCAGTGCTGGGATCCCTCAGCCCGTGGGACTTGTCCTGGTTTTCCCTTCTCTTTCCAGCTCTATTTCCCCTCTGTTTGTTGTGGCTCAACAAACCAGGGGTTGGTGTTTGGGAAGGGAAGTGTCCACAACATTCCAGAGGTGCTTTGGTTCAGGACAGCCCCTCTGTGGGGAGAAGCACAGCCCACGTCCCCACATCCAGTTAAGGCAGCAAACCACAGCTCCCCCTGGAATGTGGGAGCACTGGGAGCTGTTCTGTGGAAAAATCCAGCATTCCTACCTGCATTTGGGATTAGCACAGTGTTTTAGATGTACATCTGGAGTGCTTGAGGACCAAAAAGTACTCAGGACTGTGGAGTTCCTTCCTCATCCCAAAGATAAAAGGCCTGGCTGGCATCACCCATTGGTTTTTCCATGGCAAAACTGCCTTGATCCCACTGGATAAGTTACTTTCCAAACACCCTCCAGCTCCTGAAAGCACTGACAAATTAACATTCACCAGCTCAAACAGATCACAGAATCAAAATTATCCTGAGCTGGAAGAGACCCACAGGGATCATCAAATCCAGCTCTATGGTTGGAAGAAAAATCAGCATCAAACGAAGGACAAATGAAAGACAAACCAACACCGCTATTAGTTCATGGAGCAAAGAGACGCCACTGGAAAAGCTGGGCCCAAATCCCTCTTGTGTAACCAATATTTAGTCATAGCATGTGGAAACTGGAGCTTAATTGGAATCCTAGGAAGGCTCTGTTAGAAAATAGTTACTCTCTATTTCTGAGGAGCAGCCTCAGCAGACGTACACTGAGATTGGCAGCTGCTTCCCTGCATATGCCGGGGAAATTCAGGAGGTTTGGAGGTTCATTCCACGTATTCCAGCTTGTCCTTGGCTTATCTGAAGTGTGAGAATTCTTGAGCTGCATGAAACTGAGCTGGGAATACAGCAGAAGGCAGATTTTTGTCAGCAGATGCTGCAGTTTCTACCCCTTCCCTCGGGCTCCAGGTTTGGTTCTGACCAGAACGCCCTGAGGGACAGGGTGGGATTTTGGGGGGCTCTGGGCAGGGCCAGGAGTTGGATGGATGATCCTTGGGGGGTCCCTTCCAGCTCAGGGGATTCTGTGATTCCAACTGGCACAAAGAAATGGCCAAAAAAATGGGAAGAAGCAACTTGACACAAACACAAAGAGACCACGAACAGTCCAGTTCCAGTTTGGGTTCGACTTCTGATCCTGGGGGTGGATTTGTTGAGCCTTGGCATCAACTCTGAGCAACTCCACAACCTTTCACACCAGGGCAGCTAATAATTCCCTTTTTTTGGTCCCAAACTCCATTAATTTAGCACGAGCCAGAGTCCAGCTGGCTTTGGGCAGGGCTTTTGTCTTGGAATATGCTCGGCTCAATTATCCTTGAACGAGGCAAACAGAGATGGGATGTTTCCAGCCTGTCCTCCCACACTGGCCCTGAACTTTGTGTGCAGCCTTTATTTCAGCAGGTCTGTCTCCACGGAGAAGTGGCTGCTGGGGTTTTTTTGGGGATGTTGCCTCCTGGAAATATGTAGATTTCCCCAAAATTGGCTGAATTTGGGAAGTAATGTTTTTTTTGTATGCCTGGGGATCTTTATAAGAGCTGCAAAGTGAGTGTTTATTGTGTGGGATGTCTGAGAGCACTGGGTGGGTTTGAGAAGGGCCTGGAGTGACTGGACAAGGGGGAATGGCTTCCCACTACCAGAGGGCAGGGTTAGGTGGGATATTGGGAAGGGATTCCTCCCTGGGAAGGTGAGGAGGCGCTGGGATGGAATTCCCAGAGAAGCTGTGGCTGCCCCATCCCTGGAAGTTGGCCAGGCCAGTGTCAGAGATGATCTTTAGGGTCCCTCCCAACCCAAACCATTCCAGGATTCCACCATTCCAGCCTTTTTAATAGCTCCCTAAATTGCTAAACTGGCAGGAGCTGTGGCTGCCCTGCAGTGATATCACCACTCCAACAGTGTCTCTCCTAATTTTGAGCAGATCCACCCTGGGATGTGGGATATGCAGATGGTGCCTTTTACACCTCCTCTTCACCAGCCTGGGTGTATCTTTGCACATTCTCCCTCCTGACAAGACTCAAACCCTGTTTTTAATGTGTTCAGGTCCTGCCAGTGCAGATGGGCGAGATGTGCTTTGAAAGGCCAAAAGATGCCAATTAGTGCTGGTTTAAAATTAATGACCGTGGAGTGAGGGAGGCAACAGGAGAGGGGGCAATACCTGCTGTTGGGGTTTGGCCATCACTGATCAAACACAGATTTTTAAACATTGTGAAGACACAGATCAAGGTCAAGGTGGGAAACGAGGGGGGTTGTTTATCCTGTTTCAGGTAATTAGTGTTCCATGGCTACTGGAAAATTGGGGAATGGAGATTGCTGGCTGGTTACAGGCCCTGGCACTGCTGTGAAGAGCAAGGAACTCTGAGGGATGACAGCCAGGTTGTGTTCCCTGGGTTGTTGCCCATCAACAGTGAGCTCAGTCCTGCTGTCAGGGATCTCCACACCCTGTGTTGGAGGCAACATGGAAGAACTGGGGATGGAAAATCCATAGGCCGGGTTGGACAGGGCTTGGAGCAACCTGGGCTAGTGGGAGGTGACTCTGCCTGTGGCAGGGGGTGGAATGAGGTGATTTTAAGGTTCCTCCCAACCCAAACCATTCCATGATAATTCCTTTTCCCTCTCCCCCCCAGGAGAATGGAGCATCCACAACAATCATGTGGTTTCCTCCAAGTCAGGAATTTATCTGTGGAAGAAAATGGGATTCAATTTCTGTTTCCTGAGCTTTTCTCACATTATTTCTTTTACTCAAGACCATTTTGGCACCTTAAACCTTCCTGCCAAGAGCCTTCCAGCCTCTCCTGTTTCAGGGTAAATCCAGACAAGGCAGAATTAGAGAAGGAAAAACAGGAAACCTCCATCAGCTCCAGCTCCTGTGGAGGAATAAATCAGCAAATGTGATCTCTGCCCGAGTTTATGAAACAAGGAGAGCTCTGAGGGCACGGAGCAGTGTGTTCTGTATGACTTTTCCCATGGACTAGTCCTGGCCTGCAGTCCCTGCAGAGCTCCTGCAGGTGCAGATGTGGCCACTTGTTATTAAAATCCAGCAGGAATGTGACATCCCTGGGACCAAGAGCACGGTGGGTTCAGGTGGAGTCAGGTGTGCTGACAGGAGGGAGAGAAATGGGGGTTTGTCCTGTTTTTTTGAGACTTTAAATTAACTTAAGTCATGTCTCCAGCCTTTTCTCTCAATAATCTGAGACTGTCATTTTATCTGGACAGGGAAAGAAGGGCTGGGATCCTCCACGATGCTCTCAGGGCTCCAGAGTGTGGCCTCATGGAATTGGGAGGCAGCTGCTGAATTTTAGGAGGACTCAGGGGACAATCCAGAATAACTGGGTGGCCTTTGCCCCCAGATAGTTCAGCCCATTGTCAGAAGGGCCTCAGCCAGGGCTGGAATTGTACTGACACTCCCAAAGTTTCCCTCAGGGGTCCATTTCTGCTCCATTGGCTCATCCTTTGTCCTTTTTTTAAACCCATCCCATTGAAGTTTCCTCTCTCCAGCCAGGAAAAGGCACATCAGGCAGGAAGATTTGCAGAAGCCAGTTGATCAAACTGAGGGTCAGCTCTGAGGGTCACAAACCCTTCAGCAGGTGGGAGGAGAGTCCTGCTTCAAATGCTGGCCTAGAGCAGGGCTCTCATTTGGGCTCAAATTGGAGATGGGGGGAAATTCCTTCATGGAAAGGGCTGTCCAGCCCTGGGAAGTGGAGGAGTCCCCATTCCTGGGGGGATTTAACAGCCCTCTGGATGTGTCATTTGGGGACATGGTCAGTGGTGGCCTGGGCAGTGCTGGGGTGGTCTCAGAGGGCTTTTCCATCCTAAACAATTCCATGGCTGTTATCCCTGGTTCTGTGGGTGCAGCTGATGGACAGGCAGCAAACACAGAGCTCTGGGCAGGGGGAGCAGCCAAAAGCCACAGCACATGGCGCAGTGGTTTGTGGGGAGGGCACCAGGAACGGGTTTAGATTATACTGGGAAGGAATCCTTCCCTGTGAGGGTGGGGAGGGGCTGGGATGGAATTCCCAGAGAAGCTGTGGCTGCCCCTGGATCCCTGGAAGTGTCCAAGGCCAGGTTGGAGCAACCTGGTCTGGTGGAAGGTGTCCCTGCCCATGGCAGGGGTGGAGTGAGATGATCTCTAAGGTCCCTTCCAACCCACAGCATTCCAGGATTCCATGGAGCAGCTCTTCCCCACCACCAGAGCCCCTGACCTGTGCAGTTCTTGCCTTTGGGCAGTGCCTGGAGCCCTGGAAGAGGCCACAGCTCATCTCCTCACCTGCAGGAGGGTCTGGGGAGTCTCCATGCTTGGACAAACTCGAAGCTCAGTTGGACAGGATGGTCCAACAGACCCTCCTGTAGTTTTCCCTGCTGTGGGCAGGGGCTGGAACCTTCCACCCTCAACCCTTCTGTGTGTGAAAGCGGGAATTTGGCCCCCAAACCCACAGGATTCCAAGTTCAGGGTGGCTCAGAAGCCCTTTGTGCCTTATATTTAGGGGGTAAGGTGATTCCCCAGGTTGTCCTGCTCTGCTGAACTGGGCCAGGCACTGAGGGCAAAGGAAACACTTTTTATCAGCCCGATTTCTGTCCTAAATTCCCCGTGATTTTTTATTTCCTTGCTGCCAGGGTGGGACTCAGTTTGAAACAGAGGCTGACTTTGAAATATGAGTAATACTTGTCTTTTGTGGGCTTTGTTTTTTTTTTTTAATACAGATTACAAAGAAGGAAGGAAGAAAGCAAGCAATGCATCTGGGCTTGTATCCAGCTGGATTCCTGTCAACCCCAGCCAGCTGAGGAGGGGAAGGACAGACGTGTTGATGGGCCCTGAAATGAGATGGAACAAAAGGCGACAACCTGAGCAGGGAAGAAAAGGTCCTCTTTCAAAAACATTGTGTTTTGATGCTTCTTTAGACTTGCCTTTCAGAGCTTTCTGTGCCCCCTCCACACCAGGTAACCCCCACCCCCCTTTCTTCTTTTCCTTTTTGCCTCCAGGGCTTCGATTATAATTTGTTTTTTGAACTCCAAATTCAGCTGTGCTCCTCTCCTCTCAGCACTTTGGCACCACAAGCCAAGTGGCACCTTTTTAGACCTTTGCAACCTGCAAAACCCTGCTGCTCTCCCCCCCTTCCACCACCTGGAAGATGCAAAGCTCCAGAATCCATGGGGTTGGTTTTTTTTCTGGTTGAAAAGTCCTCCCAGTCACTTCCATTTGTCTGGTTTGTTATGTTTGCTGGGTGTAATTTGTCTTCTGGGTGTTTTCTCTGCCATTGCACCGATCTGAGCTCGGGGAGGGGAGGGAAAAGGGAGCTTTTCTTGCCTGTGGTGTGTTCAGTGAGTCACCAACCACCCCAAACTTTGCTGTCAGCCGAGTCAGCTGCTCAGGCACCCGCAGAGATGGATCCAGCTGGGAATGTGCTGCCTGAGGGGCTTCAGTCAGCCCAGTCCTCCCTGAATCATTTCAGTCCAGACAACCAGGAGGATTTTGGTGCCTGATTTTTTTTTTGGTGCCTGATTTTTTTTGGCGCCTGTTTTTAGTCTCTGCCCCAATTCACCTAATTTCGCATAACAGAGAAATCGATGCCTTTGATTCCTGATCTTTCTGATCAGAGCCCAGGAATTCACTGAGGGAAATCTCCCAGCTGAGAGGTGCTATATAGAAATGTAAACTTGTTATTATGATTTCTCTAAAGCTTGTTGTCCACAGCTCACAGCAAACAGAGTTTGTGCCACGTGCTGCCTATGCAGTTCTCATTTTTCATCCTTATTTATTAGTGCCTTTCCAGAGCACTTGAGATAAGGGTTTGGAAACCTGGTTAGAGCAAAGCTGTATTTTTGCACATTTCACTTGAACTGGGAAGAACATTGTTTTCTGATTTTAATCATAGAAATGAAATGCTCCTAATGAAGCAGAGAAACCCAATTTCCTCCAGAAACATTTGCAGGCTGATCTGGCTCAGATATTCCTGAGAGCCATTTTTTGGGCACGAGAAAATGGTCTGAGCCCACCTGAAACAAATAGAGCTGTGCTGGCCAATTAGGAGTTTGGAATCATTGACTTTTAACGAGATGACTGAGATCCTCGTTAGTGGCTGTTGTTAATTATTAACCTTCACAGCTCTGGGGCTTTAATTCTGGGTGATGTTCACGTGAATCATTTCGGTCCAGACAACCAGGAGGATTTTGGTACCTGATTTTTGTAAGTTGCCAGTGTTGGTTTTGGGGTTTTAATTCCTTTCCAGAAGTCTCACTGCAGGACACTGGGCAGGGTCCATCTGGCTCCAGTTTGGGATTTTTTAATCCTTTTTCTTTCTTTCTTTCTTTTTGAGATCTAAATGATAAAAAGATACAAAAGGAGGGTGGAGCCACGTGAGGGTCAGTCCCTTCTCCCAGGGAACAAGCAAGAGGATGAGAGGAAACGGCCTCAAGTTGTGCCAGGGGAGGTTTAGGGGGGATTTTAGGAACAATTCTTTGATAGAAGTGGTTGCCCAGCCCTGGGGTTTAACAAACACGTGGAGGTGGCACTTGGGGACAGGGCTTAGTGGGGAGGAACATTTGAACTTGGTGACCTCAGAGGGCTTTTCCCACCCAGACAGTTCTGGGGTTCTGTGACATTTTCAGCCTTAGGTCACAAGCTCTTTGAGGTGGGAATTGGCTCCTGCTACAGGTTTGTTTGTGCTCTGCCTCCCACGAGGGCTCCTTATTGATCAGCCCTAACACATTTGTCCCGAGCAAATGATGGTTCCCAATTATGCTGATTGGACCTGGGTGTGCCTGGGTGTCTGTCAGGGAAAATTGAATTATTTCAATCTCTCCTGAAGGACTCTGAGATTAAAATAAAGTGGTGATTTCTCACTGCAGGGTATTAGTATTTCCATCTCTATTGGCAGACATCCCTTGCAATATTCACAGGAATTGCTTTCCATCTCTCTCCCATGCAAGTGGAAGTGCTAATGAAGGAAGAGTGTGTTCAAATATGGGATGGTGCCTTGCTGGAGTATTAAACTGAGAGGAAATTTGGCTAAAAGTAGCACAGAGCAGAGTTTGTGTGTGCTCAGCACAGTAAATATTTATCCTCTGCTTTCAAAGGAACAAACACAGGAGAGGAAGGTGCTAATTGGAGATGATCATTAAAGATCTCCCTGGTTGGATTGGGTTTGTCTTTACCAGTGTTCAAGGGTTAATAAATGGGGTAAGCTGTAGGTTTTTCCAGAGGGAATTATTTACTGCACCCTGGGGATGTGAATTAAATGTTAACAGAAAATATCTCCTGAGATTTACTGCAGGAATCTCACTGCTCCTCCACTCTGAGCTTTGAGGAAAAAAGAGAATTATTGCCAGGTGTGAGGAACAGCAACAGGATCTTGTGATAAGCTTGGCCATAACTCAACATTTGGGGCAGGGAAATGCAAAGGGAATTAATCTCTGGCTGTGGAAAGCCAGGCCCAAAAGTGCCCAGCACTCCCACGAGGGTCTGCCACTAATAAATGTGTTTTAAAGGAGCTTTTATAGTCAATAAGTGCTGTGCTCATCATCCTGAGCTCAGAGATGAGCAGAGGGTGCAAAACCTGGGCAGGAATTAAGATCCCAACCAGCCTAAGCCAAGAAAAAATCACGTGACAACAGGGAATGCTCCAAAGTCATGGAATCAGAGAATTCTTGGGGTTTGAAAGGACATCCAAGGGTGTGGAGTCCAACTGTTCCTCCAGCACTGCCAGGGCCAACCATGTCCCCAAGTGCCACCAGGGATGGGCCCTCCACTGTCACAGTCACATGAAGTCTGTAGGAAATCCCTGCACCAAGAAATGTCCAAGTTACCAAAGAGGTCAAAAGGTGGGAAAAGGGTTAAATGGGCTCAGTAGGAGTTGGGGAATTACTCACAGACACTCAGTTAGGGAGTGAATCTCCTGCTGCCAAGGGCATCTCTCTTTTTCCTGAATGGCCAGCAGTTATCAAGGATCTGGGAGCTGTTTCTGGGATCTGGGAGCCTGAGCCTGTTGGGCTTTGAGTGCTGGGAGCAGCCTGTGAGTGCCATGGCTGAGCTTGCCACAGAACATGAGTCCAATTCTGTGCAGAACATCCAAGAACTCAGAGCATCCTCCCCTTCTGGTGTTTGCCTTGGGCCCAATCCAGGAGTTCCATCCACCTGAACAAATGTGACCCATCTCACTTGGGGGATTTGTTTTGCCACTCAAGTTTGGAAAACTTCCCTGCACCGGCCCGGCCCTGATTTTGTTTTTTTTAGCCCAGCTCACCAGATAAAGTCACTCTCATTCCATGTTCCTCCACCAGCCCTGATTCCTTTTGTGCCCATTCCTGCTCACAGGAATGATGCAAATCCTACATAATTAATGTTCATCCCCTCCATATCCTCTGCCCACTTTTACCCTTCAGCATTCCCTGTCTGTGGTGTCCTGAGTGAGCAGAAAAATCACCCCGGGCACCATTTCATTTCCCTTTTGTTCTGACACGGACATTCCCCTGCTCCTCCCAGCTTTCCAGGTGGGAATTCACTGCTGGAAATCTGTTTTGAAAGGAGTAAGTCCTGGGGTTCGTGTCTAATGAGGTTCCCAGACAGTCCTGTCTCCTGCAGACCAGGAGATTGGCACATCAGCACTTCCCAGCTCCCAGCTAAGGTGGAAATGCTGTTGTTCAGCTGAGACAGAGTTCATGGACCATGAAAAATTCCAGTTAGATTTTGCAGGAGGGGCTGAAGAAGAACAAGAGAAAACAACCACCAGTGATTCTTTTCCCCAGCCCTAAATACCGACTGTGAGGTATCAAAGGGAGAACTTGGCTGCAAAATGAACTCTTGTTTGGGGAGAATAATTGTTTTTTCTGGCCCTTCCTTGCAGCTCAGGAGTTTAATTTCAGGCTTTGCCACCGAGTAAATTCAGGCCTGGGAATGAATTTGTTTCTTTTACACTTTGTGGAGTAGAATTGTTTAAAGTGTCGTTCTGAAGCAGCTTTTATTGAAGGCAGAGGATGCTTTAATACATCAGAGAATCACCATCATGCTCTTTTTCCCAGGATAAATATCATAAATAGAAATAGTTAATCAAGACAAGACAAACCTCAGGTACTTAAGGAATATCAAATATTCCCAATATTCTCCCTGAGACCTGTCTTATTTAAAGCCTCTGATAAATTTAGCAGGAGATGAAAATGATGATGGGGTTGGTTGGGTTTTTTTTTCCCCCTTTACATCGAGAAGCACAAATAGAACTGTAGCTGCTCATGGGTGCTCAAATATAGATATAATTAGTGTTTAAGTGCTAATTGATTGTCATTAGGTAGGTCTGCTCCCAAAGGGGTGGGGGGAGAAGTGTCTGAGGAGGAAGAGCTGAGGATGTGACGGAGCCTGAGTGGGTTCAAGGGGGTGACACAAGTGACCAACATCTGCCATGGAAACAGGCTGGGATCGTCCAGCCTGGAGAAGGGAAAGCTCTGGGGAGACCTTGGAGCCCCTTCCAGGCCCTGAAGGGGCTCCAGGAGAGCTGGAGAGGGACTTGGGACAAGGGATGGAGGGACAGGACACAGGGAATGGCTTCCCATGGAGAAAGTAGAGATTTGGGTGGGATATTGGGAAGGAATTTTTCCCTGTGAGGGTGATGAGGGGCTGGGATAGAATTCTCAGAGGAATTCCCTGAATCCCTGGAAATGTCCAAGGTCAGGTTGGACATGGCTTGGAGCAACCTGGGACAGTGGAAGGTGTCCCTGCCCGTGTCAGGGGCCTGGAATGAAAGAATCTTTAAGGTCCCTTTCCAACCCAACCCATTCCAAGATTCTGTGACCTATTCTGGATGGTCTGTAAGGTCCCTTCCCACTTCAAGCCATGCTGGAATTCTGTGACTGGGGACCATCCCCGAGCTCTGCACTGTCCCAGCTGAGATCTCTGACTCCAGGAATGCACTGAGTGACAGGAAAAGCAGCCTGGACTTCCCAAGCACTCCAAGTGAAGCTCTGAAAGCCACAAATCCTTTTCCCTGCCCCCTGGATAAGCAGGGCAGAGCGGGTGGCTGAGCCCACACGGGCTCTGAGGGCTCCAGGAGCTGGGATGAGCAGAGAACAGGAGCAGGGAGCAGGGGGGGCAGCCCCAAAGGCAGCCTGGTGGGGCTGATAGCCCAGCATTTACAGCTTTCCCTGGAAAGGGCAGGCAGAGGTCAGCAGGGTCAGGCTGCACTTTGAAGGAGCTGCCAGCCAGGAGGAGCCTCTGAGGTGGAAAACTGCATTGGGAGGTTGTTAGTCAAGAGAGACACTCGTGTTGCCTTTGATGGGCTGCTCCAGACTTCCCACCTGGGAAGGATCACCCCCAAAATCCCTTCTCTGGCTCATTTCTGTGTTTGCTGCCAGCTTTGGTTTGGGGGGTTTCTCATGTTTCTTGGCACCACGTCCTTCCTGTGCGTTTGCCACTCTCAGGATTGGGTTAATTCCTCAGTATTTAGTCATTTTAATTTGAATAAGGGGAAAAAACGGTCCAGAAATCCTAGTTCAGAACCCAGGGAGAGGCAGGAGGGAGGAGATATTCCATTTCCAAAGGAATCCACTGGGGAGGGGACTCAGTGACAAGAGGGGAAAGTTGTTGGAGGTGGAAAAGCTGGAAGTGGCGCCCAGATTCCCTCTCCCATCCTCATCCCACTCTCAGGACTGGGTTGATTCCTCAATTTTTAGTCATTTTAATTTAAATTAGGAGGGGAAATGATGAACTGATCCAGAAATTCCCATTCAGAACCCGAGGAGAGGCAGGAGGGAGGAGATATTTCATTCCCAGGGGGGACTCATGTTCTCAGAGAAGGAGGAAAGTTGCTGGAGGTGGAAAAGCTGGAAGTGGCGCCCAGATTCCCTCTCCCATCCTCCTCCCACTCTCAGGGTGTTAATCCCTCGGTATTTCCAGGCTGCACCTCGATCTGCCCCACCCTGGAGCCATTCCCAGCACTGGCAATCACAGCCAGGTTTTTCCTGCATGAAGCAAACCCAAGCAGGGCCCTTGGGAGCCCCAGGAAGGTTATTTATCACCGTGGTGGGTGCAATCCATGTCCAGCACATGGACTGTGTGTAATTAAAAGTCCTGGAGCTGCAGCATTCCATGATTAATGCCTTGGGTGGGCACTCCAGCCTCTCAATACTAATGGGAAGTGACTTGTTCTACACCAGGAGCGGTGCTGGGGTTCTCAGGAGGAATAAAGGTTGCTCCAGGCACATTGCAGGATTCCTTGGCTCATTAATTATAGCTGCTCCGAGTGGAAAGTTTATAATTAAACATATAGTTTGCCCCTCAACTTTTGGAGGGAGGAAATTAAGGCAATTAGATTTATTTTCTTCTTTGGGAGAAGCATATGGAGGCATTTAGGGAGCACAGGGGTGTGGAACAAGGAGGTTCCTGCACCAGGGGAGCTCGTGTGGAATGATGTCATGTTTATAATCAAATTTGTTCACTTTAATGACCTTTATAGGCAGCTTTTGACTGTTAAGAAGGAGTGAATAGGCAGCTTCACTGTTTGGCAGGAAGCTCTGTTGGGATGAAGCCAATCCCATTTCCTTTCCTGATCAATATGGAGGGTTTGAACTGAAAATATCAGAATGTGGAATTAAAAGAAAAGAGATAAATAGAGGTGCAGGCATGGTAAAAGAAAAAGGGCTTTTAGCACTAAATGTGAAACATCTCCTGTGTCACCTGTTCCCAGGCAGCACCAGGATGTCAGAAGTTTCCCAGGGTCTCTGTAGGGTGGGAAGTATCAGCTCAGCTTTTCCAAGGAAACTGAGGCACATGGGCTTGAGTGACTTTCAGCAAGGAATTGCTCCTGACTCCTAAACTGGTGCCCTAAACTTGGGGCAACTCTTGCTGAGCCTTTGTGGGTTTGAACACGACCACAATGGAGGGGCTGCCTGGAAATGCTGGGAACTGCAGCCCCTCCTCTCACTGCAGGTGTTGTGATGGGATTTTGGGGGGTGATGGCAGCAAAGAGGGCAGCCCTGTGACACCTCAGCTCCCTGGGCTCGCTCTGGAATCAGCACTTGGTGCTCCTTTCCATTCTCAGCATCGACTCCCTCCTTCTTCCAGCGCATTCAGTGCAGCTCAGGCTGATCTGGAGACAAGCCACACTTCTCGGGTATCCCTGTCCAGATATCAGCACAAGCAGCTTCCATGTGTGTGGAATTCGGGGGTTCAGCTCCTGGGACTTGTTTCGAGCCCCACAACGAAGGCACCAAGAGCTGTTTATTTTCCCAGAGAGGTGAGAGTGTCTCCTGTCCCGGGGTGGGGCAGCAGCTTTTCTGGCTGCCACTTGGAGGGCTGGGAGCTCCTGAGTCAATAGAACTCATTAATCCCGGCCTGAGGCAAGGCTGGGCACTGTAGGAACCCCTCCTAAGTGGTAGGAGTGACTTAAGTAGGGAAATCAGGCAGTGTGAGTACCTGGACTTGAGTTTGAGTGCCCCGGGTCCTGCTCCTGCTGTGGGCAGATAGGAGCAGGGTATTGATTGCCCAGGAGCAGGGGGTGTTTGTTTCTCTGCTGAATTAAACTTGACATCTGCATAATAATGACTGGAGCAGCTTTAATCAGCTTTGCCAGGCCCTGTTTGCCACTCTGGGAGAGCCTTTTCTGCTGCTAAAACCCTGGGAAAATCAAAGGGAAAGGCTGGCAGAGCCTGGAGGTCTTAGCCTGGAGAAAAGGAGGATCCAGGGAGATCTCAGAGCCCCTTGCAGGGCCTAAAGGGGCTCCAGGAGCTGGAGAGCGACTTGGGACAAGGGATGGAGGGACAGGACAAGGGGAGTGGTTTCCCACTGAAAAAGTAGAGATTTAGATGGGATATAGGGAAGGAATTCTTCCCTGTGAGGGTGGGGAGGGGCTGGGATGGAATTCCCAGGAAGTGCCCAAGCCTGTGCTGCTCTTCCTCCCCCTCCATCTGGGCTGTCCTGGGTGCTGGGGGCTGGTCCAGGAGGTCAGAGCCCAAAGCACCCCAGTCAGGGAGGTTTTTGTCCTCCTGCCAGTGCCAGCAAAGCTGCTGGATAATGGAGCAGGCACTGCCACGGGCTGGAGTATCCACCAAAGCCTTTGTTCCCACCCCTGCCCTCACCAAGTGCCTCTAAAGGGGATGGGGAACATCGATGTGTGTCCATGCAGGGCTGTCACTTCAGCTTTGTGCAGGAACCTTATCTCACTTCCCTCTTCAGGCAGAGTAAAACAGCTCCCTCTGTTTGATTTTTCCCTCCTGGAGGCAGGGAAGGAGAGCAGTTCTGCTGCAGCTGGCTTGTCCCAGAGCTCTGGAGCCAGGCAAGGGGGCCCTTATGTTGTTTTGCCCAATATTGAAGGGTTTTTTTGCCCAAAAACTGCAGGTTTTTTCCTGTCCTGTCTGGGCTATCAGCCCTGTCCTGTTGGATACCCAACTGAAACCTCCCCTGGTGTGGCTCCTAAAACACCAACCACCTTCTCTATGGAAAGGACATCAGGGAGGGAAACAGGGGGGGAACAGGAGGAAAATCTCCAAGATTTCAATGGAAGATCATCACATGGACAGAGAAATGTCACGTTTGTTGCTCAGCCTCGCAGGATTCCAGCTGGAAAAACGCAGCCCTTCAGTTCCTGCTGCTGAAAACAGGCTGGAGTCAAACAGAAGTCCTTGAGTGCAAACACACAGATCAGAATTAAATTTCCTTCTAACTCCTGGGTAATAGAGTTTGTCAGAGCCAGGAGTCAATTAAGTGGATAAATACTCCCATAACTCACCAACACTTTGCATTTCAGTGGTGTTTTGCTGAAGTAAGCACTTAATGTGATTATTGTGTTTCAGGCTGATTTAAGATGACAACTTTTGCATTTCCTAAATATTAATTAGCCAGGGATTTCTATTTATTTAAGCTCTGAGGCAGCCAGTGGGTAGTTGGGTGATTTACCTCTCCCCTCCTGGCACTTCCCTCATCTGGGACATCGGGAATGAAGTTGTGAGCACTGAACCTTCGTGCCTGGCAGGGGAAAGGATCACAATGGGGCTTGTTTGGGGTGTTTGGGGGAGTGATCATCCCACAGAGCAGGGCAGGGATCTGCTGCATCAAATGAGGCTTTTTGGATACCGGCTCAGGGCAAAGAAATAGGAATTCTAATGGATTTTTCATCTGTCTGGGCCCTGCTCCCCTGGGATTAGGCTGCTTTCCCTTGGGGCTGGTTTTAGGGACGTGGTGCTCCTGGGGTGTCTGCCCAGCAGGAGGAACCTGAGGGTGTTTCCTGGAAGGGGGTTGGATAATATTGAACTCCTGCCATCCCCCTCACCCGTGGCAGGGAGGAGAGGTGGGTGTTCACAACTCCAGGCAGGCTGAGATTGAGGCCCTGGGAGCCCAAAGCTCCTCTGGAATCTGGTGGGAATTTGGGTTCTCGGCAGCAAAAACAGAGATATTTTATGAAGCAGAACCAAATGGAGCTTGGAGAGTCTCCCCCCAGGACTTCTGCTCCACTTCTCCACCCCACTTATGTCCCTCCTGGAGCTCTCTTGGCTGTTGCTCTCTGTGTAATGAGGCGATTGAAGAGTTTCCACCATAATGGACAACCAGCCACCAATTTGCCTCAGAACTCGCCTTTCCCTTAAATGCTTCCACTCTTCTAAGCCCTTGAGATGCTGCAACACTTGTATTTCCCTGGAGGGAGCTGCCTGTCATCCCAGCAGAAGTGGGATGGGCACCAAGTGGTCGCTCCTCTTGTCGACGTTTAATAAAACCTTTGGATCATCTTCTGGTTCGGAGACTCATTTTCAGCTCCTCGCTCTCTGAAAGGGCTCTTGGCCACCAGTCAGGGAACAGGAGGGTTAATGTGGTGCTTGCTGGAGCTCCTCCATCTGTTCCAGCTGCCATCCAACTGTGGAGCTTGATGAGAACTCTCTAGGAGGGTTTGGGATTGGAGCTTTCCAATTTGTGGTGCTCTCTGACACCGTCAGCAGGGTAACACTCGAGAAGCTGAACAGGAGGGGGTGAAGTCTTCTCAGAGGCAAAGGAACTTGGAAAGATGATCCTTTTCTTTCACATTTTCAGGAATTATGTTCATTTCAATTTGTATTGAATGCAGAGGCTGGAACAGATGGAGGGACTGTACAGCAGTCTGGGATCAGCTGAGGTTTGACGCTCCAGTGAGGAATTAGAAGGCAGACACCACTCATTGGGGGTTTTTTCGGGGTCTATTTATGTTTTATTTGCCCTGTTTTATATGTCAACAGCATCACATCCAGCAACAGGCTGACCCAGCCCCGTGGACAAGATGGATCATCAACACTTGTTAACTGTGCTTATACCAGCTCCTGAAATTCCCAGGCAAAATCCCCCCAAGTATTTCATGGAGATGTGTTGGTAGGATGCAGATATTTGGATTTTGGAAGGTGGGGTGGGACAGGATGAGGGTTTGAAGTGAAGAGTCAGGGAATGCCACAAGCTTTTGGATGATCTTCTCCTTAGTCTGCAATCTCCCAGCTGATCCATGTATTAGGAGACTCCTTGGGTTTTGTAGTGGTGGCCTTGGTTTGGCAGCATCATCACCAACACAAATGTTTGCACCAATTAGCTACAGGTTAATGGTTGGACTCCATGATCTTAAGGGTATTTTCTATCCTGAAGGATTCCCTGACATGGACTTGGATTTTTCACATGGATTTTTCACGTGGGTTCTGACACAGACTTGGATTTCTCATGAGGGTTTCACTCATTTGGCAGTGAGATGAAGTGTGAGCTGCTCCCTGAATCCATGGGTACATTAATTTAATCCATTTAATCCGTTCTGTGGGCAAAGAGCTTCTGGTTTGGTTTCTGGTGTCAGCTTTTCCCAGTCTCCATCAGCATTAAAGTCACCGAATTAAGGGAAATGAAGTAATTGAAATCCTTCCCTGCTAATCCATCTGGGCAGCCAGTTGGAAATGGAGATGTTATTACAGCAAGCTAATTAAATCACTGTTCCCCACTGCCCCCCCTCAGCTCTGAACCAACCATGATGGGTGGTGACTTTTCTCCAAGCAGCCACCATGAAATCAGCCCGAATTTTCCATCCAAAAGGGACAACTGTGACCATCAAACCAAGGAGTGCTGGAGGCATCGGATAGACCTGGGACACCCCATGAAGTGTGGAGTGGGAGGGCTTTTATTCTCCTCTGTTAACCAGCACTGGGCCTCAGACATCCTGGAACTAGAAAGAATTCTTTCTCTTGATTAAGTTGTTGGCTGTTATTGGCATTTTCCTTGGAGCAGAGCAAAGCTGGGTTTGAGAAGTTCCCCTTCAATTCCCTCCTTGTTGGAGGTCAACCAGCAAAAACCAAAGAGGTATAAAAATAGGCTGGAAAGGGATAAAATTGTGGGTGTAAATAAGAGAGAGGGATGAGGTCAGAAAGCTCCTGAGAAATGGTTGGGCTTAGCTGGGTGTGGCTCCAGAAATTGTTCTGGGCAGGTGCCTGTTAACTGGGAGTTTTAAATAGAGGTTCCATCCTGGGTAATTAAAATGAAGAAATGGTTTAGAATTAAGAAATGGTTTAGAATTAAGACAATGCCCTTCAGTCAGTGGCATAAATGGGAATCATGGGGTGCAGAAGTGACTTTGCCAAGGTTGTAGAAGGTGAATTTTCCAGTCTCAGTGAGTCCATGCACTGGTGCCTCCCTGGTGTCCTTCCTCACCTCAATGCCTTTGGGCTGAGTCATGGAATCCTGGAATGGTTTGGGTTGGGAGGGACCTTAAAGCCCATCCAGTGCCACCCCTGCCATGGGCAGGGACACCTTCCACCAGCCCAGGTTGCTCCAAGCCCTGTCCAACCTGGCCTTGGACACTTCCAGGGATCCAGGGGCAGCCACAGCTTCTCTGGGAATTCCATCCCAGCCACTCCTCACCCTCCCAGGGAAGAATTCCTTCCCAATATTCCATCTAACCTCTGCCAAGGTGAAGCCATTCCCCCTTGTCCTGTCCCAGCTCTGGACTGCACATCCCAAAGTCCCCTCTCAGAGCTGAAGGTTCCACATTTGCACCACGGAAAATACCAAAGCTGCTTTAAAAAAGACCATGTGAAACACAAATCCCCTCAATCCATGAAATCCTGGAGGCACTGAGGGATGAGATGGATCCAGAAGGAGTTAAAATGCACCTGGGGGGGGTCGGGCAGCTCAGCCCTGTGTGTTTTGTTTTGTGCTCCTGTGAAACGGCATTTTCCCTGTTTGCTGCTTTATCTGCCACATCCCTGGCTTTGCTGGGAGCTCTCCCTTCCTGCCAGGGATCCCCTGGGAATGGCTGGTGCCCAGGAGAGAGCAGTTGTGTTCTCTTCCTTCCCTTCCTGCCCCTGCCTCGTGTGTTTGCTGCTGGATCACTGCTGTCACCCCCCATGCAGTGACAGTGCTCTGTGTCCTGGCGCTCAGGGAATTGCTGGCTGTCCTCCTTTGCCCCTTCCCCTGGCTCTCAACTCCTCCCTGAGCAGATTTATCCCTGGATGAGGCTTCCAAACTCCCTCACAGGAGGCAGAGCCCTCCCGGTGTAATAGAAGGGAATGAAAAAAGGATGATTTTGTGTTTCCTTTCTCCCTAATTTACTGACAACTCTGGCAGCCAGGGCTGGCAGTTGAATCACCTCCCTGAGGCTCTGTGATTAACTGATATTTTTATTATTTTCCATTAATCTGGCCAAGAGAGGGGAGGAGACTTTCAAAGTGTCACAAGAGCCCGTGATTTTCAGTGGGAAACGAGCATTTAGCTGGTCCTTTGTGCCTCTGAAAGCCTTCTCTGTTAAGGTTCACTCCATGGTGGAAGCAGCCCTAGTGTGGTTTAGTCCCTGTTACCTTAATTTGAAGGAAAAAAAACCTCCTTCCAAAGGTAACTTGATGTGGTTTATCACCATCCATGTGGGGAGGACGGTTCTGATCATCGCTGCCCGTTTAATCTGCCTCACAAAAGCATCACAAGACCCAAGTGTGGAAACCTGAAAGTTCAGGCTAGACATGGAATTTATATTTTCGACAGTCTGAGTTGTTAACCCTGGAAATAACTCGGCAGATTCTCCCTCACTGAGGTCTGTTGGGGGTGTCTGATGTTGCTGCACGGGGGGACCAGAGCAGAGCAAAACTCATCAAGCTAATTATCCCAGACTGAGGCTGGAGTGTTGGAGCTACTGGGACAGGAGCTGGATCTTCTGTGTGCTGTTCTTTTGGATGGATCAGATTTTTCAGGGCTGATCAGGCTGTGGCCCAGCCAGCCCTTTGCTCTGTGCAGCTGCTGGAAGTTGAGGTCAAGTAGATGGAAAAGAAGTTGGATTGTGACATAAGGGTTCTATGCTGGCTGTTATAAACACTGGGAAAGGGGGACTATGAGCAGATCTTGGGGGGTTCACATTTCCACGTGCCTCTTGAAAACCTGTGGGTTTTTTTTTTTGTTGCCCTAAAAAGCAGCTGAACTTTGTTGAGACCCCTCGTGTGCTGTAGCAGCACAAATCACACGGTGCTTGTTGCTCTCTGCGTGTCATGTCAGGCTGATTTCCTCCCTCTGCCTGCAGCCTTCCTCCAGGGACATCAGTCCTGAAGAGTCACACTGTGCTGCTCGGTGTTGATGCTCAGAACCTGCAGCCACCGTGGCCAGATCAGTTATTTCAAGGACAAGAGGGGGCTGAACTTGCCTTTGACTTGAGACTCTTTGCTGGAATTTCACTGACACCCCCTTGGTCTTCAATGGGGACTTATCTCTGTGCTACTCAGGATTTTAATTGAATTCATGTCAGAGTAATAATAGAGGCTGGTTCAACCTGTCCCAGCATTGCCAGTGAGATTTGCTTTGTTTGTTTTTATTTTCACAGCCACCAAAGCCTCAAACAGAGCTTATCTGAGGTTACCTCGATGGGGAGGGTGGAGGGGGGGACTTTGCAAGAGAAACTGAAGTCAGGTGGCCACAGGGAAACTCCTGCTGCAGGTCCCTGCCAGCTCCAACCTCAGCACAAAGGTGGGGATCTGGTGAGCAGAGCTCAAATATCACACACACACACAGGTTGGTCCTGGCCTTGCTCCCAGCAGCAGGTCAGAGGAGTGGATTCCCCCCAGGGGTGGGAGCTGCCTCTGAAGGGATCAGTCATGGAATCATTGAGGCTGGAAAAGACCTCCAAGATCCCCATCTCTGGAAGAGCTCAAGGCCAGGTTGGACAGGGCTTGGAGCAACCTGGGCTAGTGGAAGGTGTCCCTGCCATGGCAGGGGGTGGCACTGG
>JAWWLV010000065.1:1169973-1186425 GCA_035041135.1 Platyrinchus mystaceus | reverse complement strand
CTTCCACCAGCCCAGGTTGCTCCAACCTGGCCTTGGACACTTCCAGGGATCCAGGGGCAGCCACAGCTTCTCTGGGAGTTCCATCCCAGCCTTTCCCCACCCTCCCAGGGTGGAATTCCTCCCCAGTATCCCATCTGACCCTGCCCTCTGGCACTGGGAACCGTTGCCCCTTGTCCACTTTGCTTTCCCCCTTCTTCTTGCTTTGGGTCCTGCTCTCAAAGGGGCTCACCAAAAGAAATCAATAATTGGGGTCGGGTGACAGCTTATCTATAAATTCCCTTTCACTTTGGCCTTCATGGCCACGTCCCAGTAGCCATTTGAGGTCCCCAAACATTCCCCAGCACCAGCAGATGATGCTTTGATGGGATGACCCCCACTGTTGTGCCCAGGGACTGTGTCCTTCCCCCTCTTGCCTCAGCTGTGCAGTTTGACTCTAATAATGCAGAAATCATGAGGTTTTAAAGCACAGGGGGTTTTTTTCCTGCTTGAATTCAATGGACATGGCAGAGCTGAGAGAAGAAAATCCAATCCATCTCCTGTGAAATGAACTCAGTCATCCTTCAGTTTATTGAGTGAGAGGGAACACAAAACAAATCCACAGATGTCAAAAGCGGTCTGCAAGGCATCATTCCATTTCTTTCTCCATTTGTTTCCTTGATTAAAATGATTTTTAACTGATTCCCCTCTTAATTTAATAGGACAAAACAAAATTCACTTGAATATCCTCCACAACCTCCCCTGCCAAGGTTCAGGCTTGGCCAAATTTCCTGGAAAGAAGAGGGGGGATGCTGGGGAGGGACTTGGCTGGTGCAGTGCCCTGATGTGGTTGTTGTACCTGCAGGGATGGGACAGGGAACATTCTTGCTCTGTTAAATCCACTGGTGGGTTCCTCCTGCTCTAAATGGGCTGGCAAAGAGCCCCAGGGGGACCAACTGGTCCCTTCTGAGGTGGAAAGAGTTGGTCTTTCAGCAGTGATTTATTCCCGTGAGATTCTTCTGGAAGCCTTGGGCTGGAGATTCCTGTGGTTATATGGGATCATGGAGGGGTTTGGGGTGGAAGGGATCTTAAAATCATCCAGTGCCACCCCCTGCCATGGGCAGGGACACCTTCCACTAGCCCAGGTTGCTCCAAACCCTGTCCAACCTTGTGTAGGATGTAGAAGAACTCCCAGCCTTCCACAGGAGTTGTGGATGGATCCTCTTAGGGGGATAGAAACTGTTATTCCACTCTCCCAAGAAAGCCATGGAATGGCTTGTCCAGCATCACCTGGGGAGACTGGGGCAAGAACTCCCCTCCAATCCCAATCATCCAACCCAGTTCTGTGCCTTACCCACAGGAAGGTCCTAATTCCCACAAAACTCCTCAGTGAGGGGATAGCTGAGGTCACTCTGTGGCTCTGAGTGGCTGTGGGAGTTCCCTGCACTCTGGTGCTTCCCAAAAACGAGGAGTGGACCAAGCACAGAGTGGAAATGAAGAGGAAGAAGGACTATCTTGCTGAAGCAGGACAAGATTATTTAGGAAAAGGCTTTTTCCTCTCCTAAGGCCATTGTTGTCTTATCAAATCCAATATCCTGAAATGAAAAGAAGGTCTTAAAAAGCTGAAATAGAGGAGTAATGACTGAAGAGCCAACAGACATTGTGTAGGTTAATATTGCATTTAAAGGGCTGGGTTTAGTGGGACAGGATTTAACTAAGGCACCATTAGTAATCCCCCTGTGTTAATTTTAGAGCCAGGTCTGCAGTGGGGGTAAATTTGGGCATCTGCAATTCCATGCAATCCCAAAGCCAGCACGGGAGGGTAAAGGAATGCTTAATTAAAAGCTGACATAGGAAGGGAAATTAAATTAATGTCCTAATTAATTCTTAAGGTTTGGTCCAAATAGGAAACTTAATGACTCCCCTTTCCCTTTTGCAGCACTGCACTTACCTCTGGGCACTGATGGATTTGGGCTCATTTGGCCCCAATCCTGGAAAACATCCTCATTAAAAATTGTGGTGAAGCCCACGGTTAATTCTGTCCCTGCCATGCTTAATGGCTGGCCTGGATAGGGGTGGATTTAGGATTAAAAAATGTGATGCTATTGGGAAAACTTTGCATAATTTTGCTGATTTGACTCCTAAAAACTTCACTTACCGACCTGTATTGGCATAAAATCAGTTAAATTAACAATAAATTAATAATAAATTAATAAAGAGAGTTAGCCAGAGTTACAGTGGGTTTTTTATTACAGCCATCTTTGTGGAATTGGTATTTTTGTAGCATCGCTTCCTTAGGATGAAGAAGAATGGAAAGTCTACTGGAGCAGCAAGTTTTTCCATGAAGGAAAATGAGAACAGGAGAAGAATTGGAAGGATTGAGGCAGCACATTCACGCTTCCAAGGTTCATTTCCTTTAACAACTCCCGGTTTATTCGTGGCAGAGGCTCCCATTTGACAGCAGGGGAAGTGCAGCAAAGTGGGAAGCTCAAAATGCTGGGATATTTATGTTGCTCTGCTGGCTGGAAAATGAGCTTCATGGAATGGCTTTTGCATCCAACCTGCAACTGGGGAAGCAAGACCCCAGTTTGGTGCCTGAAGAGATGCTGCTCTCTGGTCTTTGGGAAGGTGGGAGGGATTGGGGGCCTGTCTGGAGGGAACAGCCTGGATAACACACGTGGAGAAGCTGCTGAAAGGTGTATTTTTTGGGATCCAGGGCTCAGAAGAAAAGCAGAGGGTGAAATGGTCCCACCTGTGCCACAGCAGCTGCATGAGGAGATCTGCAGTGATGCCTTGTGACCTCATATTTTGTGGATTAATGGATTCAGCACTGGAGGTGCTGGAACATCACCCTGGGAGTGAGTCAGTCCTGCAGAGCAGCAGTGAAAAATTGTTTCCTGGCTTCCAACCCTTAAAACTGCCTTGTTTTTTGCCTTCCTTTTCATTCTGAGATTAGGAAAGCTGCAGGTTGGATTCATTGGGGGCTCTTCCTGCTGGGAATCTTAATGGGGACAAGCTTAGACTGTACCCAGCAAGAAGCAGATGGGAAGTGTAAAAACTTCATGGATAAAACTGGGATCGTGCTCTGAGTGAAAGGGAATGAGGGAAAGGCACAGCAGGATCCTTCCCACCCATCCCAGCATCTCCTCAAGCTGGGAATTGACTGCTCAGAGGTTACAGGACCAACAGAGTGGGGAAAAGGAAGGAATTCTTCCCTGGGAGGGTGGTGGGACGCTGGCACAGGTTGTCCAGAGGGGTTGTGGATGTCCCTGGATCCCTCATTTAGCACTAAGATCTCCAGGGAGAACTGAGAGCCCCTTCCAGGGCCTAAAGGGGCTCCAGGAGAGCTGGAGAGGGACTGGGGATGGATGGAGGGACAGGACACAGGGAATGGCTTCCCACTGCCAGAGGGCAGGGAGAGATGGGATATTGGGAAGGAATTCTTGCCTCTTGGAGGGTAGGGGGCAGCTGGGATGGAATTCCCAGAGAAGCTGTGGCTGCCCCTGGATGCCTGGAAGTGTCCAAGGCCAGGTTGGACAGGGCTTGGAGCAACCTGGTCCAGTGGAAGATTTCTCTGCCCATGGCAGGGATGGAACTGGACGATCCTAAATGTCCCTTCCAGCCCAAGTCATTCCATGATTCTCTGTTCTGTGATCCCATCTTCCCCTCAGCCACCCAGGAATGAGCTCGTGGCTGTCTCACATCTTCTCCCCCCCCTCTCCAAACGTCACAGGAGCCACCTCCAAATCCTCACTGTCCCTTTTATCTCAGGAACGTTGGGAGCTTCTGGGAATAATGAGCCGCTGAGCTCCCGAAATCCCGGGAGCCGGATTGTTCCTCCAGACACGGGATGGCCCCGGGCAGTGCCGGGAATCGCAGCCCAGCCAGCCGGGGAGAGGGAAAACCAGGGACAATCGTCAACAAAATTAATCCTCCCGCTTGGCTCCGCATTTTCCAGCACCAGGTGCCGCTTCCCGACGCTCCCAGGGCTCCCAGTCCGGGCTGGGAAGGGAAATGAGGATCGTGAATTACAACTGGGCTTGTTTCAGGGTGGAGGGATGTTTGAATCCCTCGTGGGATGCTGCAGAAAGAGGGGAGGCTGGAATTCAGGGATTCCTGGCTGTTGGATCAGGAATACAGGGATTCCTGGCTGTTGGATACAGGGATTCCTGGCTGTTAAATCAGGAATACAAGGACTAATGGCTGTTAGATCAGGAATACAGGGATTAATGACTGTTGAATACAGGGGTTCTTGGCTGTTAAATAAGGAATACGAGGATTCATGGCTCTTAAATCGGGAATACAGGGATTCTTGGCTGTTGGATACAGGGATTCCTGGCTGTGATATCAGGAATACAAGATTTAATTGGCTGTTGGATCAGGAATACAGGGATTAATGACTGTTGAAAACAGGGATTCTTGGCTGTTAAATAAGGAATACCAGGATTCAGGGCTCTTAAATCAGGAATACAGGGATTCATGGCTGTTAAATCAGGAATACAGGGATTCTTGGCTGTTGGATACAGGGATTCCTGACTGTGATATCAGGAATACAAGGTTTAATTGGCTGTTGGATCAGGAATACAGGGATTAATGACTGTTGAATACAGGGGTTCTTGGCTGTTAAATAAGGAATACAAGGATTCAGGGCTCTTAAATCAGGAATACAGGGATTCTTGGCTGTTGGATACAGGGATTCCTGGCTGTTAAATCAGGAATACAAGGTTTAATTGGCTGTTGGATCAGGAATACAGGGATTAATGACTGTTCAGTACAGGGATTCATGGCTCTTAAATCAGGAACACAGGAATTCTTGGCTGTTAAATCAGAAATACAGGGATTCCTGGCTGTTAAATCAGGAATACAGGGATTCATTGTATGATGGTGTCATGTCCAGTCACTGAGGAGAGCCAAATAAAAATAGCCTCAAATATCTGATTATCTGCCCATTATCTATGTTATTTACATACATGTATAGCAATCACTATTAATATTAATAATTAATTGTATTGTTGCTATTGATTCTTATCTGATACTGATTGTAATTAGATAATATTCTCTATATTAAAATATACATATTATCTATATTATCATATTCCTCTTAAAGTATCTGGCACAGACAGAAGGTTTTATCCCCCTCCTAGAAATGAGAGGCTCTGCAAATTATTTCCTATATATTTATTTTTATGTCTCATTTATTGACCCCTTGGCATGGCAGTGACCAAACCTGAAGTGCCTCCATCCCCAGGCTCGTGTGTTAATCCATCAGGACATAATTCTGGGCTATTTCATGGTGATATTGGTATAAATATATAAACCCACCAGATTTAGCCCAAGAAAAGGACACTGGACTTCACTGGGTAAGGGCAGAGTTGCAGCCACGAGGCACAAACTGGGTGTCAACTCTAAATTTTTAAGTTTAATAAAGTATCTTTTAAATTATAAATAATTTTAATAAATTATTGAATAAATTTAATAAATCGTTTTAAGTTCTTCATCATCTCTCCAAGATGAGGAATTTAATTCAGCATTTCTTCCCCATCCTGTGAGAACCCAGAGCAGGCAGGGGAATGACAGAGCAGGAGAGGAGGATGAAGGATCCCCCAGGACAGCCCTGCTTGGCTCTTGCTGTGGGAATAACCCCAACCCTGCAGGGAACAGGGGGAAAAAACTCATCCTGCTTTTTTAATTACACAGTTCTCCTGCTGCTGAGCCAAAATACAGAACAGAAAAACACAGGAATTCATTATATTCCACTTAACCACTGATTCCTGGAGGGAATACGAGGTGATTCTCATGCAGGACAGGTAGACTGAAAGCTCAAGGTCTTGGTCCTCAAGCCAGCTGACATTAATCTAGATATTCTGGAGATCAGAGCCTCCTCTTGGAAAAAAACCCATGGATTAAACACTGAATAAACAAATTCCTCAAGGTTTGGACCAATGTAATGTGAGAGAGGAACTCAGCCCCAAAAGATGTGGAGCAGAGAGAGGAAAACCCACAATTTCTCTCTTTTTCTTATTGCTCAAAATGGCTCAGAAACGTGGCCGTGTTTTTATTTTTTAATTCTTGATGGTATTTTTGTTTTTCTAATTCCTGATGGTATTTTTATTTTTCCAATTCCCAATGGCATTTTGATATTTTTTTTTTTTTTTAACCCTGGTGGTTGCTGTCTCCTGCAGTTTGTTCCTTGGAAACAGGAGCTGTGCTGAGATGCTCCCCCCACCCTGAGCCTTGGCTGCCAAGCAGGAATTTCTAGGGAATGGCAATTTTCACTCAAGGTGTTTGGGTTGGAGAGAACAGGGGTGATTCCAGAGGTGCAGGGAGTCACTTCTTCCTCAGGAATGTTCAATTCCTTCAGGGCAGTAAATCCAGATCAATCCAGAGCAACAGCACTGAGGTGTCTGGAGGCTCCACAGGAGCTGCTGTGGGAGGAGGGTTTGGTCCTGAGGAGTTATTTCTGCTCAGACAAAAACAGGGTCTGGATTCTTCTCTCACAGAAACTTCAATTTATTTGGAAATTTAAAAAAAAAAAGAGATGCAAGTGCTGCTTTCAGCTGCTTTGGTGCAAACTGGGAGGAACTTGCTGACTTCCAGATCCTTGTTCATTCAGAAATTACCCTTATTTTGCTGCCCTGACCCCAAATTATTGGCCCCAAATCATTCTTTCTCCAGGTGAAATGCAAATCCAGAATAAACCAGGGCCACCCAGTGCAATTCAGGCATGTAAATTCCCTTTTTTTTTCTGTGCAAATCCCAATCCATGATTTTATAAAGGTGCTGGATGTGTCTTGAGCTGGCTGAACATCCCTCTGAGCGTGTTGGAGGTGAGTGGGGGCTGAAGGGCTGACACAGCCCTTCTCACTCAGCAGCATCCCCAGAGAGGGGGCAAGAGGAGATTGCAGGGGAAGGAGAAGCAGAGGATTTGCTCTTCTGCCTCCCAAATCTCTCCTCAAATCCCATGTCTTACTCTCAGAACTGGGAAATGTCTTAATTATCCAGGAGGAGAAGGATGCCCACCTGGGACTGGGGTGGTCGACCCAAGATGGTCGAGCGCTGTCAGGTCTGGGAGGGGTTTTTAGGGACAAGCAGGAGACCTCTGGCTGCAGATGGGGAATATCTGAGACTGAGAGCCCAAATGTCTCCTCGTGCCACTAAATCATAGATATTCCCAGGAATGGTTTGGGTTGGAAGGGACCTTAAAGCTCATCCAGTGCCACCCCCTGCCATGGGCAGGGACACCTTCCACCAGCCCAGGTTGCTCCAAGTCCTGTCCTGTCTGGCCTTGGACACTTCTCTGGGAATTCCATCCCAGCCCCTCCCCATATTCCTTCCCAATATCCCATCTAAATGTTTAAAAGTGTTCCTCCTTGTCCTGTCCTCTTCTCTGTCCCATCACCTCCCACCTTCCACAGGAAGAATTCCACCTTCCAATCTAACCAGACCCCCCGCCCACCTCTGGGAGCAGTTACTGGGAAAGGATAAAAGCACCCACTGTTTGGGAAGGGGGGAAATTTGGACTTTTCACGGGTCTAGCAGATGTCAGGTCACCTGGAGAACAACAGCTCCAGCCTGGGACGCACAATGTGTTGCTCTGGGAGGTGTTGGAGCTCACAAATTTATCCTCCAACGTGTTAAAAACACCCAAGCAAAGGGTGTGAGTGGAAGCCCCGATCCTGCAAAGCCTCAGCTGCTGCTTTGAGTCCCTTTCGTGGTGTCTGGAAGAGGTGCTGGCCCAGCCCCGGGCAGGATGGATCCAGCACAGCTCCCCGAGGGTGTGAGAAGTCACACCAGGAGGGGGCTGAAGTGCTGCTGACGGATCTTTCCGACACTGCAAACCGCCTTTTCCCTGCTCCTGCACTTCGCTGGCACCTGTCAGGGGAGATTAGAGGAGGGGAAGATGACATGGAATTAAGGGAGAGATTTCTGGTGGCCTGAGATGGTGGTAAAGCCCAGGGTGCTGCAGCCCGAGTGTCAGATTTCTGCTTCAGAAAATTAAAAACCCCACCAGTGGAACGGTCCGTGTTCTGCTGCAGGGGCAGGAGAAAACGAGGGGGAGATTTCCTTCCGCTGAGAAAATGAGAATATTTCAAGGAAATTGCCTTTGAAAGCAAAGTGCCGGTTTTTAGCACCTAATTTAAGATGCTTTAGGACAAGCTGGTGGGGAGGTGGTGAAGGCTCTTTGTTCCCTCCCCACCAGCCCCTTGTCAGCATCCAGGAGGATTCCTTGGAAACCCAAAGCCTTTGCACGGATGTGTTGGATGATGCAGGTCAGCAGAGGCCTCTGTTAATGGGATGAGGGGCCATTGCCTGGGGAACCCTAAACGGGAAGGAAAACAATTCAGGGCTTTCTATGGTATTTACTGGGGTTTGGAAATGGCTTCAAGTTCTTCCAGGGGAGGTTCAGGTTGGATATTTGGGAAAATTCCTCTGTGGAAAAGGTCATCCAGCCCAGAACAGGCTGCCCAGGGCAGGGGTGGAGTCCCCATCCCTGGGGGGATTTAACAGCCCTGTGGATGTGGCACTTGGGGACGTGGGTCAGTGGTGGCCTGGGCAGTGCTGGGGGATGGTTGGATCGATCTTAGAGGGCTTTTCCAACCCGAACAATTCCCTGATTCTGTGATTTCCCTGGCTGGGTGTCACGGATTTTCGTGGTACAACTTTTGTGAGGAAGAGAAAATAACTCCATCCCTGCCTTTGAGGAGCTGGGGAGGTACAGGATGTGTTGAAATGCTTTAGAAAACATCCAGATCTCCTTTAAGAATTATTGTCCTCTGAGTAAATGCTTCTGAAAACATCTTCAATTTGGATTTTGTTAAACTTCCTGGGAATTTTTGTCCCTCTTTGGAAACAGCAACATTCCCCTCTTTCTTCACCGATTCACCAGAGTAAAAAAAAAAAAAACTTTCCAAGAACTCTTTTTTCCTTTTTTTTTTTTTCCTTTAAGGTTTCATAGTTTTTCTGCCAGTGAAACCGTGCACTTCACATTCTTATCCCCAGGTTGGGAGCTGATTTCCGTGGCAGATCGGGGCAGTGATGCCTGCACTGATCTCAGCCATGGGTTATTTTTATTCACAGATATCAGCAGCTATTTGTCACGCTCCCCTGCAACGTGGGACTCACATTTCTGTGGTTTGGGGAGATGTAACTCATTTTCTGTTTAATCCACTGTCTGTCAGAGGCAGAGATTTAAGATGGAATACTCTGGGCTTTCTGACATGGCTCAGGGTTTTTTATATCTGGGTGTTTATTTATTCTCTGGCGTTTGTTGGGTTGGGAGCAAAAGAAAGTTGGGTTTCCAACCAGTGTCATTTGAGGAAAATCTCTCTGAGTGGAACGGGCTGTGGATGTGACTCTGCCAGGATTCTGGAATATTAAATATGTCCTGGTGACAGATTGTGCTGTCAATCCTGCTCTGCTTGCAGGGAAGTCGTGGAATCATGGAATGGTTTGGATTGGAAGGGACCTTCAAGATTATTTAATTCCAGCTCCCTGCCATGGGCAGGGACACCTTCCACTAGCCCAGGTTGCTCCAACCTGGCCTTGGGCACTTCCAGGGATCCAGGGGCAGCCACAGCTTCTCTGGGAATTCCATCCCAGCCTCTCATCGCCCTCACAGATATCCTTCACGATAACCCTGGCCTTGGACACTTGAAGTTGTCCCCTTCTCGTTTCTTCTCTGATTTGAAGATTAAAAAACCCAAAACATTGATGGTCCCCTGGGTGAAGCTCTTGGAGGACAGGGAGCAGAACTTTGTGAGAAGAACCAGGGGGTGCTTTGTCAGGGGGAGATGAGGTGACAGTGGCCATGGTTGAGGTGACAGTGGCCATGGCTGAGGTTACCAGGGCCACAGAGAGCTGAGGTGACAATGGCCGTGGTTGAGGTGACAATGGCCATGGTTGAGGTGACCATAGCCATGGTTGAGGTAACCATGGCCATGGTTGAGGTGACAGTGGCCATGGTTGAGGTGACAGTGGCCATGGTTGAGGTGGCAGTGGCCATGGTTGAGGTGGCAGTTGCCATGGTTGAGGTGACAATGGCCGTGGTTGAGGTGACAATGGCCATGGTTGAGGTGACAGTGGCCATGGCTGAGGTGGCAGTGGCCATGGTTGAGGTGACAGTGGCCATGGCTGAGGTGACAGTGGCCATGGTTGAGGTGACAATGGCCATAGTTGAGGTTACCAGGGCCACAGAGAGCTGAGGTGACAATGGCCGTGGTTGAGGTGACAGTTGCCATGGTTGAGGTGACAGTGGCTGTGGTTGAGGTGACAGTGACTGTGGTTGAGGTGACCCTGGTTGAGGTGACAATGGCCGTGGTTGAGGTTACCATGGCCACAGAGAGCTGAGGTGACAGTTGCCACGGTTGAGGTGACCATGGCCATGGTTGAGGTGACCATAGCCATGGTTGAGGTGACAGTTGCCATGGTTAAGGTCACAATGGCCATGGTTGAGCTGACAATGGCCATGGTTGAGGTGACCATAGCCATGGTTGAGATGACAATGGCCATGGTTGAGGTGACAGTGGCCATGGTTGAGGTTACCATGGCCACAGAGAGCTGAGGTGACAGTGGCCATGGCTGAGGTGACAGTGGCCATGGTTGAAGTGACAGTGGCCATGGTTTAGGTGAGGTGACCTGTGAATGGTGACAAGCAGGAATGGCAGCTCCAACCCTTCCTGAGAAGGAGGAGGAGATGCTGCCGGGTGGTGCAAAGTGGGTCACACACTCCCCGGAGCTGGAAGGGCCCCGGGAGGATCGGGAACACTGTCAGTCTCCTGTCACACCTGTCAGCTCAGCGCTGTCACCTCCCTGTGTCTGTCACCCGCCGGAGGGAAGAGCTCCCGTCCCGGAGCGCTCGGGATGAACCCAGACACGAGGCAGGAGCAGGAACACTCCCAGCTGGTGCCAGGGTTCCAAGGGGGAGCTGAGAACAGCCCTGGCCCTGGCTGGCACCCTGTCACCCCCTTCCCCCAGGCTGTCACCATCCCAGCATCTCCAGGATCTCACTCTGAGGTGACTCACACCCACCCCGAGCTCCTGCCTAAAAATACACTCGGAGAGTGAGGAGCTCTCCAGACCTTCCTGGAAGAAACAATGATATGCAGCAGTGTGGGTGTCACCCTGCCAGGGAATAAAAAGCCTCTGGAAGATCCTCAGGGCTGATCTCTGCAACCCAGAGCCCGTCACAGGGAGCTTTGCTGGGGCTGAGGAGCTCCTGTGGGAGCAGGGGCTGGGTTTGGGTTATTTTAGGCAATTCCTTCTGGCTGACGTGTCCCCAAATAGGACTTTTGCCTGTCTGGACTGGAGTTGGGAAAAAATTATTGTGTCTGACAACAGACTTGGGAGTTTCCTGAAAGAGATGGGCTTGGGAAGTCCTTCCTCTGGGCTGCTTGATAGGATGAGGAAGTGGAACAGTCCTTCCTAAGGGATGCTTGATAGGATAAGGAAGGAAATAGTCCTTCCTAAGGGCTGATTAATATGAATAGAGAGGAAAATAGTCCTTCCTAAGGGCTGATTAATATAAAGAGGAAGGAAATAGTCCTTAAAGGCTGATTAATACAAGGAAGGAAATAGTCCTTCCTAAGGGCTGATTATTATGATACGGAAGGAATTAATCTTTCCTAAGGGCTGATTAACATGATGAGGGGGGAAATAGTCCTTTCTAAGGGTTGATTAATATAAGGAAGGAATTAGTCTTTCCTAAGGTCTCATTAATATGAAGAGGAAGGAAATAATCCTTCCTAAAAGCTGATTAGTATGACAAGGAAGGAAATAGTCCTTCCTAAGGGCTACTTGATAGGATAAGGAAGGAAAACCCACCACGAGGTGCCATCAGTGGGCTGGAGAAGGAGCACAGGTCTCCATGGACAGACAGTGATGCAACGGGTGTAACACACAGTGAGAGTGAAGGTCCTGGTCCCCAGCGCTCAAAACCAGATCAAATGTAATCAGATGCAAAACTCAGAATTATTTAAGTCTGGTCTAAGGACAGCAGTAGGGTCTGGACACCCCTCCTTAAATTAAGGGTGAACCTGAGCCCTTAAAGCTCTCCTGGATCCTGTGGAGTTACTGCAGGGAAATAAATATCCTGGGATGAGTGTGGCGTTCCTGCTTTCCCTTGGGATCCTCGTTCCCTACCAGCTGGTGGCAGCCTATAAATCTGGAGGCTCCAAACACCACCAAAGCCAACGTTCAGGTGAGAGAGAGCACCGAGCACTGATGAGCAAGAAGATCTCGGAGCAGTGAGGGCTGGAATAGCCTCCCATGGGATTGGGAGCAGACAGGGAGATAAAGGACGCTCTGGAGACAGAGCACAGAGCACAGAAAACCTGCTCTGGGAGCCCTTCTCCATCATTCCTGTGAGTCAGTGTGGTTTGGTGCTGCCAGGGGCACGTCAGAGGAGCATTTCTTTTGGATTAGACACTTATTATCCACGTGGAGTAGCAGGGGACGGATGATGGGAATCCGCTGATGCTCTGGACGAGCCGCACGAGGGCCGAGGACATTTGTCAGCCTCGGATGAGCCTCTTCCCTGATGGAATTCCGGCGCCCTCGTGGCTTTAAGGGAGTTTATTCCTTCTCAGTGAGAGGCGAGGGGAGGGATGGAACAGCCAGAGGAGATTTGTGAGGCTTTGCAGCCCCAGCTGCAGAAACTGGGGAGGGGAAAGGGGGGGTGTAAATGGAGCAACTGAGCTTAAAATTGGGGCTTGGAGCTGTTTGTGCTGCGTGTGGGGATGCACAGAGAGCTCAGGGGACTCCGAGATCACTCCCTGCACCTTCCCAGCCTCTCCCAGGTCTCCGAGTTTCCAGCACGGCTGATCCGCCGCTTTTATCGTGATTAGTCAATGTAATTTATTAATTCATCGATTATTTATTTATGTGCTGGGGAACGAGTGCCACGTCAGCCCCCGGCAAGAGTGCTGCACAGAGGCAGCCTGGGGCCAGGTGACAGATGGGCAGGACGCAGGGACAGGTTTTGGAGCCAAATTTCACTTTGCTTTACGTTGGGGGATTCAATCAGCTCATCTCCAGTATAAACCCGTGGTGGTGTCCAGTAAAACTCAGTGTCAGTAAAGCTCAGGCCTCTGGGTATGTCTAGGCTGAGGTTTCTGCACTTGAGCTTGACCTCTGACTTCAGCCTAACTTGAGTCATGCAAAAGCTGGGTTTAAGCTTTGTAATTCCTTAGTTCTGGCTGTGGATGACTTGCAGTAGCTGCTGACTGTGACACAAAGAAATGCTTGTGACAGGACATGTGGCTTTTTCCCTCTGGCTTTCCCCCCCCTCTCCTTTGAGTTCTTAACCTGAGACAAGTCGTGTCTGGAAATCAGGACCTGCCAGAGCAATCCAAGTTAAAGAGAAGATGAGGATGGAATAATTCATCCAGCCCCACACCACCAAAAATCACTGCTGGAGGCTCCTTTTCATTGGAATTGTGTTAAAATTGCCAACTTCCAGACTCAGGAGCGAGTCGGAGGAAGCTGTGACAAGGTTTTGGTGTCACCAACACTCCGAGGATGTTTCCATGTGGAGCATATGGTTTGTGTCTCCCTGGAGCCCCTGCTTCAGCACGAGGCAGTGACTCACTGGTGGGGAAGGGTTTGGGGCTTTTTTGGGTTTCTTTGAACAAGGGATGTCTCTTGGGATAAATTTAGGCCACTTGAGCGGTGCCAGACAGAGAGAGCAGCAGGTAGAGCTGGGTGGGTCACCTCCTTTCTGCGTCAGGAGCGGGGCAGGTGAACTCCAGGTGCTTCAAATCTTAGACTCCTGGAATGGTTTGGGTTGGAAGGGACATTAAGGATCATCCAGTGCCACCCCTTGCCATAGCAGGGACACCTTCCACTAGCCCAGATTGCTCCAACCTGGCCTTGGACACTTCCAGGGATCCAGGGGCAGCCACAGCTTCCCTGGCAATTCCATCCCAGCTGCTCCCCACCCTCACAGGGAAGGATTCCTTCCCAATATCCCACCCAGCCCTGCCCTCTGGGTTCAATCCACCCACTCAGACTGAAAGTTTGCTGTTGCTCTGCAGTCTCTCCCTGCCTCCTCCCTCCACAGAAACCTTGGGTTTGGAGATAAAAATTAATGTGCTACATCAGCTGCTAAAGTGGTAGAATAATTTGGATGTGCACAAATATCCAGCTCATTATGAGCACCGTTAGTTCTCCATAAAAACCTGAAATTGTGGAGCCCAAAAGACATCTGCCTTGTGTCTAAATCTCTGGGTTTATGTCCCAGAGACAGCATGTCCATAGCACAAGCCCTCCAGTCTGGCTCTGGTGTGTGCTCTTACCCTCCCAAAAAATGTATGGCACAGCCCAGACCTGCAGGGTGAGCTTGGACAAGACAAGATTGCAGTAATGGGCAGAAGGAAAAGCATTAACACAATAAATAACAGCTCACAATTCAGTGCAGCAGCTCAAGGATTTGATTCCCATCAGATCCTCGGGGCAGAGTGTTCAGCGTGGGGGAATGAGGCATTCAGAGGGAAAACCAATTGCCCAAAATCTCCAGCGGTCCTGAGCTCCCTCCCTGCTCCCAACAGCCAACAGACCTTTCCTTTCCTCATGGATTGAGTTGTGTGTGCAACTGTAAATTATTAATATGCTCTGGCTCCTCTGGCTGCCCCTTTGGAGGGAGAATTATCTCCTGCCACGATCTGGAGCAGTGCAAAGTCGTGCAGAAGAGGTCGTGGCTGGGGAACGGCGACATGAGAAATGTTTGTAACATTCTCAGACGCTTCAGTAACACGAGTGCTGAGCTTGGAGGAATTTGTACATTCTTAAACCAAGCACTAATTTACTTCCTCGGGTGTTTCTGTGCTTCTCTCGGTGACTGCAGGGCCAGGGAAGCTCCAAGTCATTCCCTGGGGGCAGTGCAGGTGTCTTGGTGCTGGTGTTGGGTGTGTTCACACTGTTCCTCCTACGGAAGGTTGTGGCTCTGGATCCAAGACCCAAAGTTGAGGTTGTCCCTGAGAGGTGAGGGAGGCAACAGCCTCGACATATTTGGCTGAAACAACCTGTCATGGGGCTTTCCTGAGGTGTCCAAGGCCAGGCTGGACAGGGCTTGGAGCAACCTGGTCTGGTGGAAGGTGTCCCTGCCCATGGAACGAGACGAACTTTAAGGTTCCTTCCAACTCAAGCCATTTCACGGTTTCATGATCATAAAATCCAGACCAAGGGGCAAATCTGAGTGGCACCCAGCAGGGGTGGTTTGGTGTAGGCAGATCCCTTCCGCCCTTGCCTTCCACATCTGCAGACACTTTAGTCTGACATCAGTGCCTTGTCCTTTTTCACAGGCTCTGCTCTCACCCGCAGCAACCACATCTCATCCCCTCTCAGATCAATCCCAAAAGCCTGGAGGAGTCTCCCAGCACATCATTTGTCAAAGGGTTTCCCCCCAGACACGTTTGTAACACCCAGAGCACACCAAGGCAACGAGCAAATCGATTGACTGCTCCTTGTACCAAAAGCTTTTCTGGGACTGGGGCATCAAAACCATCACCTGACACGAATCATCCGTTTTCCTCCCTCTTTTCCTGCCTCCCCCTCTTCCCATGGGAGGGGAAACAAAGGCATCCTTTGGGGTGGTGCTTGCAGTGCCATTGTCTCCAGTGCAACTGTGACATTTCCTCTCACAGCAGCACCTCCTGCCTCCCCAAAACACATTAAATTTTCAAGATATCTCGGAGCCAGCCCAGAGCAAAGTAGCTCAGATGGATGTGCCTGGCTGGGGATGTTTCCAACCCCCTCCAAGAACTCCTTCAGCCCAAACAGGGGGACACAACGCATTCCTTCTGGGCTGTCTGTGCCAGTACCGTCCCAGGGACCAGGCTGGAAGGGAGGAGAGGCAGATGGAGGTGAAGTGGGGATGAAAAGCAGCCATGTGTTGGGCAGCCGTGGCTGAAAACACTCAGTGTGTGATTACATGATGAAACATCCCCTTTCCCCTGGAAATTTGTTTGTGAAAGTCCAGCTCAAGGATGTCTCTCTTGGGTTTCTCTTCCCTCTCTGTTTCTTCCAATTTGTCCGTTTGGCTTTTCATTTTTTTTGCCAACTGACGTGGAAAAACACCTTTTCTGGCCATTTTCAGGAGCAGAGCACCCAGCCAGGCACCCCCAGGGCAGGTGTGGGTGGGGGGTTCAGAGCAAGAGCATCCAACCCAAGGAGAACATTGGGGTGCAAAGCCCAGCTCAAGCTCCTGAGTCCTTGTTCTGACTGTCCAGGATGCACAGGGCAGGGACAGAGCAGGCAAAGAACATCTCTGTCGGTCTCTATGAGGCATTATCATGGAATCATGGAATGGTTTGGGTTGGAAAGGACCTTAGAGACCATCCTGTTCCACCCCAGACACCTTCCACTGTCCCAGGTTGCTCCAAGACCTGTCCAACCTGGCCTTGAACACTTCCAGGGATGGTTTATCCACAAATTCCCTGGACAACACACCTTCTACCTATTTGAATTTGATCTCTACACCTT
>JAWWLV010000065.1:1156797-1169873 GCA_035041135.1 Platyrinchus mystaceus | reverse complement strand
AGAGAGGGCTGAGGGGGTGCAGGGGGGGTTTGAGGGGGGTCAGGGGGCTGGGGGGCCTCTGGGGGTGTTTATGGGGGGTAACGGGGTTGGGGGGGTTCTGGTGCCCCCATCCCTGGGATAAATCGGTGGGGGGCAAGGACTTGACAGGCAGCTGGAACCCCCCTTTTGGGGGCAAATCTGGGGGGGCTGCAGGAGGCTGGAACCCCACTCTTTGGCTCAAATCTGGGGGGGGTGGAGGGGTCTGGTGCTCCCCTTTAGGGGGGATATTGGGGGCGGCTGAGGGCGTTTGATGGCCCCCTACCTGGGGCACATCTGGGGGCACCTCGTGCCCCTCTTTTTGGGGCAAATCTGGGGGGGTTGATGGGATCTGGCACCACCCTCCCTGGGCCAAGTCTTGGGGGGCCAGGGGGGGCTGGTACCCCCCTCTTTGGTTCAAATCTGGGGAGTCTGGGGGGATTTGGTGTCCCCCTCCCTGGGGCAAATCTGGGGTAATTTGGTCCCCTCCTTCTTGGGGCAGGTCTGAGGGAGCTGGGGGGGTCTGGTGCCCCCATCTTTTTTGGGCCACATTGAGGGGGTCTGGGGGGGTTTGATTCCTCCCTTTTTGGGGCAAATCTGGGGGAGCTGGTGGGGTCGCGTACACCCCTCCCTGAGGCATACTGGGGGGTTCTGGCAAGGTTTGGTTCCCCCTTCTTTGTGGTAAATCTGGGGGGGCCTGGTGTGTCCCTGCCTGGGGCAAATCTAGGGGTTCTGGTTGAATCTGGTGTCCCTCTTTTAGAAGAAAATTGGAGGGGGTGGGGGGGGTCTTGTACCCCCCTTTCTGTGGCATATCTGGGGGGTCTGGGGTGGTTTGGAATCCCTCTTTTTGGGGTAAATCTGTGGGGGTCTGTTGCCTTCCTTTGAGGGGCAAATCAGGGGGGGCTGGAGGGGTTTGTTGCCCCCAGTTCTGGGGCAAATCTGGGGGCACTGGGGGGCTGGTGGAGGTCCCAGACCCCTCTCCCAGGAGTAGCACTGGGGGGGTCGGAGGCCTGGGGAGGGGCAGATCCTCATCTCCCCCTGCTTGGGGGTACTCGGGACTGGGGGGGTCCAGGTCCCCCCGCTCTGGGGTGAGCTCAGGAGGGGCGGGGGGGTCCCAATCCCCCTCACCTGGGCTGAGCTCAGGAGGGGTGGGGAGTGCAGGGGGGTCCCAGTCCCCTTCACCTAGGCTGAGCTCAGGAGGGGTGGGGAGTGCAGGGGGGTCCTGTTCCCCCCATTCTGGCTGCCCCCCACCAGATCCCAGGGGCAGCTCCGGGGGGTCGGAGAGCGCCAGGTCTGGCGGCTGGGGGGGTCCTGAGAAGGAGAAGAGATGGGGGGGGTCGTCATCAGCATCAGTGCCCCTCCCCCCCAAAACCAACCCCCCCAAGGATGGGAGGTCCCCACACTCACCCCACTCCATGGCGATGCCCCCAATGTCCTCGATGTCCCCTTTGGGGTGACCCCTGAGGGCTGTGGGAGTGAGGGGGGTTTGTGAGTCCCCCCTTTCTGCCCCAGTGCCCACTGTGGTGTCCCTCCCCTCAGCAAAGGCGGCGCTGTGGGTCCGATAAAGGGGCACCCCCTGGGCCCCCCCAGGGGCCACCAGCCGGCTCTGGAACAGGGGGTTGGTGTGGAACTGGGGCTCCTCCTCCTCCTCCAGGTCCTCCTCATCCTCGGCGTCTTCCTCCAGGGAGGTGCTGCCGTGGTCATCATCATCATCCTCCTCCTCATCATCCTCACCCTTCTCCCCTTCGCTGCATTCAGGGGCTCGGGGTTTGGAGGGGGGGGTCCCACCCATGGGCACAGTTTCAGGCGAGATGGTCCCATCCATTGTCACAGTCTTGGACAGGTTGGTCTCATCCATGGCCATGGACTTGGCTGAGATGGTCAAATCCATGGTCAGGTGCTCCAGAGAGATAGTCCCATCCATGGGCACGAATTTGGGTGAGAAGGTCCCATCCGTGGTCGTGAACTTGGATGGGATTGTTGCGTCCATGGGCACATCCTCTGGAGAGATGGTCCCACCCGTGGGCATGAACGTGGGTGAGATGGTCCCATCCACAGGCACAGGTGAGATGGTCCCATCCACAGGCACAGGTTTGGGCAAGTTGGGCCCATCCACAGGCACAGATTTGGGCAAGTTGGGCCCATCCGTGGTCATAGACTTGGGTGAGATGGTCACATCCTTTGGCACATCCATGGACATGTGTGAGATGGTCCCACCCTCTGGCACAATCTCCCCTGAGATGCTCCTGCTCGTGCAGGAGTTGGTCTCATCTGTGGCCACAGGCTTGGGTGAGATGGTCCCACCCACAGTCACATGTTCCTGAGAGATTCCCTGATCTGTGGGCACAGACGTGGGCCAGCTGCTCCCACTCACGGCCACGGACTGGGGGGACATGCTCCCACCCATGGACACGTGGAAGATGCTGCCAGAAATGAACCCACAGCCTTGGTCCTCCTGGAAGACGCTCCCATCCCAGGGCAAGGACTTGAGTGGGATATTCTTGTCCATGGGCACCGATTTGGGGGAGATGGCTCCACCCGAAGGCACGAGGGAGATGCTCCTGTGTGTGGATCCATGGCCTTGGTCCTCATGGAGAGTGCCCCCATCCATGGGCATGGACTGGGGTGGGATGTTCTTATCCATGGACATGGAATTGGGTGGGATGGACCCATCCACGGGCACAGGCTTGGGTGGGATGTTCCCCCCTATGGACACATGGAAGATGCTCTCAAATGTAGATTCATGGCCTTGGAGCTCCTGGAAGTTGCTCTTATCCATGGGCTTGGGTGGGACATTCTCACCCATGGGCATTTGGAAGATGTTCTCCAGTGTGGATCCGCAGCCTTGGAGCTCCTGGAAGCTGCTCCCATCCACTCCCAGGTTCTCCACATTCTCCTCCGGACCCCCAGGCTGGGGGTGCGGGGTGCTGGGGGCCATGTCCCTGCAGTGGGGGGGTTCCCAGGGGTCCCAGGATGGGGGGGCCCTGGGGAGGGGCTGCCCCTCGAGGGCTTCCTGAAGGTCCCACACGCAGAGCTGGGCACGGGCCAGGCTGGTCCAGAACATGTCAGGGGGGGCACTGGGTGCCTGGAGGGGGAGTGAGGAGGGGGTCTGGGTGGGGGTCATGGGGGTCAGGGAGGGGGTTACTGGGGGTGCCAGGGTGGTGTGGGAGGGGGTCAGAGGGGGTGCCTGGGGGGAGGTCAGAGGGAGGGCCAGGGGGGAGGCCAGGGCGGGGGTCACCCCCTCAGCCCCCCCCTCCGAGAAGATGATGGCGTCCTGTGCTGCCAGCACCCCGGGAGAGGTTGGGGGGGTCCCTGCAGGCTCCATGAGGCCCCTCCCTACAGCCACCCGGCTGGGCTGGGGAGAGCTGGGATGCCCCGAGGGTCCTGAGGGTCCGAAGGGTCTGTGCCCATAGCGGGGGGGCCCTGAGGGGAGAGGGAGAAGGGATGTGGGTGGGGGGTCTGCAACGTAGGGAGGGGTGGGGTGGGAAGGGAAAGAGGGAGGAGGAAGAAGGAGAGAGGAGAGAGGAGGGAGAGAGGGATAAAGGAGGAAGAGAAGAAGGGAGGGGGAAGGGATGAAGGATGGCAGGACGATGGAGGAAGGAGGGAGGGAAGGAGGGATTGAGGAGGAAGGGAGAGAGAAGGCAGAGAGCGAGGGAGAGATGAGAGAGGGAGGGAGAAGAGAGGAATGAGGAAGGAAGGGTGGAAAGGAAGGAAAAGAAAGATCGGAGAGAGGGATGAAGGAGGAAAGGGGAAAAGAAGGGAGGGAGGAGGGAAGGAAGAGGACAGAGGAGGGAAGGATGGAGGAAGAAGGGAGGAAGGAAGGAGAAGAGAGGGAGGGAAGTTGAGGGGAAGAAGGGAGGGAGAGATGAAGAAGAAAGGAAGAAGGTGGGAAGGGAGAAGGAGGAAAGAGGAAGGAAGGGAAGGGGAAAAAGGGGAGGGAGGAAGGGAGGGAGAGAGGAGGGAGGGAAGGATGAAGGAAAAGAGGGAAGGATGGAGGAAGAAGGAGGGAAGGAGGGGGAGGGATGAAGAGAGAAGGCAGGAGAGAAGGAAGGAGGAAGCGGAGGAGGAGGAGGAGGGAGGTCTCAGAGGAGGAAGGAGGAAGGAAGAGGAGGAGGAGGGGGAGGAGGAGGGGGAGGGGGAAGAGGGTTGGGGAAGGGGAGGAGGGTCGGGGGAGGGGTCAGGAGGCCCCCCCGGCCAGGTGGGGGGTCCCGGCACCCTCACCCAGCACCTGCACACCCTGTGTCCGGCCCCGTCACCCCACGGCCCCACGTCACCCACCCCGTGTCACCGCGTCACCGGCAACGCTTCCGCCCCGCGGGGCAGGAAATGGGGGAGGGGGACACCCACAGACCCCCCAGCCTGGGGGGGGGAGTTGCACCTCCAAACCCCCTCCAAACCCACCTCAAACCCGCCCCACACGGGCCCAGCACAACCCTGGAGCTGCCACTGGAGAAGCCACATCAGTGTCGGGGGGGTCACGCTCCCCCCCCGAGCCCCCGGGGGGGGCAGCACCCAAGGGTGGGGGTCTCCAAATCGGGAGGGGGGGTATCTTGCACCCAGCCTGTACTTGGGGGGTGCTGGGCCACCACACACACCACGTGCCCTCCCCAGTAACCCCCCCACTGGAACATGGGCACCCCCATGGGGCTGGGGAGGCTCAAAGGTTTTTGGGGGGATCCCAGCGGGGAGAGGGGATCCCAAAGGCTTTTAACGGGGCTTGAGGAGAGGTGGGAGGTCTGTGGGGACCCCAAGTGGTTATGGGGAGTTGGGGGATGTCTGAGGATGGGGACCCCAAAAGTTAGAGTGGGGCTCCAAAGGGTGGGGGGGACCCCAAACGGTGGGGGGAGTCCAAAAGAGTTTGAAGGGCTTTGGGTGGGCTGCTGGGGACCCCGATGGCTGGGATCCCAAAGACCAGGGCAAATGAAAAGTTTGAAGGGGCTCAGAAGGGGGAGGGCGGACCCAGGAGTTGAGGGGACCCCAAAATGTGTAGGGGTGACCCCAAAAGGGTGGGAGAGACCCCATGGAGTGGAGGGGCCCAGAGATAAGTGGGGGCTCCAGGGGGGACCCTCAGAGTCCAAGGGGGACCCCAAGAATTACGGGGGGACCCCACGGGTTATGGGGGTCCCCGGGGGCTAAGAGGGAGCCCCAAGGATGGGGGGAGCCCGGATTTTTCGGGGGAACCCTCACGGCTTGGAGGATCCTGCAGGACGGTGTGGAGAGCCCTGGGGGGGTTCCGAGGGCTCTGGGAGCCCCACGGGGACCCCTCGCTCCCACCCCCCGGGCCGTTGGGACCCCCGCAGTCCCTCCTGCCCCCCCTTACCGGCACTGCCGCGCGGGCGGGGGCGGGGCCTCGGCTGGACACGCCCCTCCCGAGGGCGGGGCCAGGGCTCAATGAGTTCGTTGATGCCACGCCCAGTTGGGCCAAGCTCCCCTCGACAGGACACGGACCCACTGGGTGCCCCTGGTTTGGGGACCCTGAGCCCCCATGGACCGATCCTGACCCCCCGTGGGATCATCCTGAACCTCGTGGGATGATCCTGATGATCCTGACCCCCAGGGGATGGTTCTGAGCCCCCCTGTGGGATGAACCTGAGCCCCTGTGTGCTGATCTTGACCCCAGCATGAACTGACTCTGCCCCTCTGTGGCCATGGGCTTGGGTGAGATGGTCCCCAAGCACCTCTGCAGGCTGATCCTGCTCCTGCAGGGTCCAATTCTGCCTCTCCGTGGGTCCACCTGCCCCTTCATGGATCCCCCCTGCTCCCCATGGACCAATACTGGCCCTGTGGGTTGATCCTGCCCCATGGGGCCCGATCCTGGCCCCCCTCCCCAAATGACACACCCCGAGTTGACACCAACACTGTTGCTTTATTTGAAAGGGAGGACTCCCCCACCCATGGATGTCCCCCGCCATGGGTGCCCCTGTGAGTGCCCCCACCATCGTGGGTGCTGGGGTCACTTTCGGCGCATGTAGAAGGCGGTGGCCCCGTGGGAAGGGGCCATGGCCAGGGCCTCCCCTGGGCCTGGGGCTGTGCTGAGGAACAGCCCTGGGAACGCTGCAGCCTCGAAGGTGTGCGTGGACCCCCCAAAGGTTTTGTAGAAGGTGAAGGGCTTGGCCTCATCCCCCTTCTGTGAGAACAGCTCCAGCAACCCCACGTCCTGCCGGAGGGACACACAGAGCTGGGACACCACCCCGGGGTGGCACCATCCCAGGGAACCCCATCTGCAGCTGATCCATCTCCAGGTGACCTCACCTCCAGGCGACCCCACCTCCAGGTGACATCACCACCAGGTCCCCACCACCTCAGAGTGCCCCCATTTTGGGCTGACCCACCTCTGGGTGCCCCCCACCTTGGGTCATCTACCTTGGGTTGACCAACCTTGGTGCCCTCCCCATGGTGCCCCCACCTTGGTGCCCCTCCTGGTCCCCCCCTCACCTCAAGGTGCAGCTGAGGCTCGGGGCCGGTGCCACAGGACAGGGCGCGGGTGCCCCCACGGATGCCCACGATGAGGGGGCAGCGCCGGCGCTCCAGGTGCCGGTTGGGCACGACGCTGATGGGCTCTGTGGGGACACAGGGGTGGGTGGGGGCCCTCAAGGGGGGTCACCCTCCCCACGGACGACACCCACCTTCCTGGGCGGCATTGGCACCCTGCAGGCTGGTGGCCACCAGGTGCCCATCCCGCAGGCACAGTCCCTTCTGCTCTGGATCCCGCAGCACGTAGTGGTATGGCTGGGCCGAGGGGCGCGGGGATGCCGAGGCCACCATTGGCACCTCTGGGGACACGGGGACATGTGGGGACATGGGGACGTGGGCACAGGGATGTGGGGATGGGGACCACGAGTGATGGGCAGGTGAGACATGGGGAACATGGGGTGTCTTGGGCATGTAGAAATGTGGGGATATGACAAGGATGTGGGGATGGGGGACACGGGGACATAGGGATGGGGGACACGAATGTAACAGACACGTGGGAACTGGGAAAGAGGCACATGGACACAGGGGTACATGGGGGGGCACATGGGCACCATGGGTGCACAGGGACAAGGGGACATGGGGACATGTGGGCACCACAGGGATGTGGGGATGGGGGACATGGGAATTTGGGGGCAGGGATGGACACAGGGACATGGGACAGGGACACCTGGGGACACCTGGGGACCTGTGGGGCACTACCTTTCCCCAGGAAGTCCTGGAACAGGGCCTCCATATCAGGGTCGATGACAGACTCGGCCATATTCCCGGTCCCTGCCAGGACTCCCAGGGGGTGGGACCGCCTGGGGGGTCCCTGGGGACCCCGGGCCCCTCTGCACCAGGGAGGGAAGAAGAGAGAGGGGTTGAGGGTGGGTGTCACGCAGGGTGACCCATCCCAGGTACGAGGGGAGGGGAAGCCCTGTCCCCACCCTGTCCCCACTCACCTGACAGCAGGTCTGGACACGAAGGACATGGCTGGGCCCAGAGAGAGAAGCGGACACGGGTGACACGGTGGACACGACACAGGTGGAGGACACCCCTGCCACCCACCCCTGTCCCCTGCTGCCAAGCCCAGCTGCCAGGAGGATCCAGAGTGAACGCCCTGGGAATCCTTCCTGGGCAGGACCTGGCCTGTCCCTATCCCTGTCCCCATTCCCAAGTACCTGTGACTCCGGCAGCTCCTGAGGTCCCGTCCTCTCTGGGTTCTGTCCCTGGGGTTGGTGGTAGCTTTATAGGGCTGGGCAGGGCGGGGGCAGAGCCCGCCCTGGTGATTGTAGGGCAGTGGCAGGCTGGGATGGGGAAATGCCACCTGGGCCCCTTGTCCCCATTATCCACTGTGATGTCCATGGTCACCGTGGCAGGGATGTCCCCTGTGCCATGTCCCCCCCACCAGCCCTGTTCCCGCAGTGTGCCCTGCCCCACAGTTACTGGTGTGTCCTCAGTGCCCTGTCCCCACAACCCTGTGTCTCATCCCCATGGTCCTGTGCCCCCTGTCCCTGTGGCCCCACAATTCCTGTCCCCACGGTGTCCCCGTGCCCCATTCCCACAGCCCCGTGTGTCACACGTGTGCCGTGTCCCCATGACCCTTCCCCACGGTGCCAAGCCGGGTGTGCCGGGCGGGAAGCGTCGTTTCCCCCGCGGGATCCGGGAAGGGGCGGTCCTGGAGGTGCCCGGCCCGGGGCAGCCCCGGCTGCATCACCCCGGGCTGGGGACGCGCCGTTCCTGTCCCCACGGGCCGGTGGCGCAACCTGGGACACCCCGCGGGTGACTCAGCCACCGCCACCACCCCTGTGCCCTGTCCCCTGTGCCACCCACACCACGGGCACCGCTCTGGCCTGAGCATCTTTATTGCCTCACTGCCGCAGGGGGGAGGATGGCAGCACCATCCTGGGGGTGAGGATGTCACCATCCCGACAGGGCTGGCACCATCCCCAGGGCAAGGATGTCACTCTCATGGGGAGGATGCCACCGTTCCGAAGGGGATGGCACCATCCTGGGGGGATGGCACCTACCCTGGAGTGAGGTTGTCACTTTCCCCCAGTGGGATGTCACCTTCGCCAGGGGGCTGGCACCATCCTTGGGGTGACGATGTCACCCTCCCCAAGAGGCTGGCACTATCCTGGGGGAGGTGCCGCTGTCCCTGGGCTGAGGATGTCCCTGTGCCCAGTTGGAAGTGTCCCCATGGCTATGCCGGGGGGCTCAGCAGAGCTGGAAGTAGAAGTCAAGCAGGTGGGTGGCATCGTGGCTGCGGGACAGTGCCAGGGGCTGGTGGCTCCGGGCAGAGGTGCAGAGGAACCAGCCGGGGTTGGCAGCAGACTCGAAGCGCCACAGCCCGTCCTTGTAGGAGCGGAAGAAGGTGAAGGCGGCCGAGGCCTCCCCAGTGTTGGGCAGCTCCCGGATGTCCACGGCCTGCGGGGACAGGGGGTCACCCACGCCCTGGTGGGCACCACAGCAGGGCTGGCACCTACGGCCAGCAGGGGACACGGGCACTGGGGGCTGTGGTGGCACCGCCCCCGCAATGTCCCAGCCCCACAGTCCCCGTGTCCCCACCCCATACCTGAGGTCCCTGTGTCCCCATCCCTGCAGTCCCCATGCCCCCACCCTTGTGGTGTCCCCGTCCCCGTGGTATCCCCTTGGCATCCCTGTCCCACAGTGTCCCTATCCCATGGTGTCCCCACCCCTTTGGACACCCCTCAGTGTCCCCATGCCCCTGTGCCTGTGTCTGTCCCACCTGCAGCCGCAGTGCCGGGGTGGTGCCAGTTTTGGGGTGGCTGGCAAGGCAGCGGGTGCCGTTGCGGATGCCCAGGATGACGGGGAGCCGGGCGGGCTCGAAGGTGCGGTTCGGCACCCAGAACACCTTCTCTGGGGGGGTCACATAACCGGAGGGCCATCAGGGTTAGGGTCAGGGTCCCTCACCCCCCCGTCCCCCCACCCCGTGTCCCCTCATCACCTTCCAGGGCAGCATTGGCCCCTTGGAGGTGCCCGGCCAGCAGTTGGTCATCCCGCAGGTACAGCGACTTCTGGTTCACATCCCAGAGGCTGGGGGAGCACAGATTTGTGGTGCCACCCTCTGCCCCCCCCCAAGATCCCCTGGGGATGCCCCCCACCCTCCTTACCGGTACTGGAACACCTTGGTCTGCAGGCCGGGCGCCTGACAGGGGGAGAAACCTTCGGCCTCTGCGCAGAGGAGGAGGAAGAGGGCAAGAGTGAGAGTTCTGGCCATGGCACTTCGGAACCACCCTGGCACCCCCTGACCCCCTAACACCACCCCGGCATCCCTGCTCTTATAACACCCCCGAAACCCTGTCCTGCGGGGGTGGGGGGCTCCCAGTGGCGTAACAACCCCCGCGGTTCCGCTTTCCCTCCCGGCCCTCCGGGGGTCCCCGCTCTCACCCGCGGGACCCCCCACCCCACTCATGCTGCGGGGCCGCGAGAGGGAGGAAGGAAGGAAGGAGGGTGGCGGTGGTGTTGCCACACTGCTGGGGAGGGAGGCGGGGCCCGCCCCTGCCCAGCGCTCGGCACCTCGGGGTGGGGGGTGACACCCGAGGTGACACATTGCGGGTGGCGACACGGAGACATAGCAGGGGGTCAGTGCGACCCCCGTGTGGCCGCAGCGGGGCTCGAACCCGCGGTCTCACCGGCGCGGGGTCGGTGCCGTCAATGTTGCGCCACCGCGCGAGGGCGTCGTACGCATGCGCAGTTAGGACGGCGGGAGACCCGCTGGAGCGGCGTGGGCAGCGCTGAGTGGCCCCGGGCGGGCAGCGCATGCGCAGAGAGCGAGGCGAAGCCGCCACGCACGGGCCAGGCGATGAGGGCGGGAGATGCGCATGTGCAGTGCGGGACGTGCAGCGGCGGCGCAGGCGCGGGGCGCTAAGCGGAGGAGAAGCGGCGATGGCGCATGCGCAGAGCGCCCCCGCCGGCGGCAGCAGGGCCATGGCGGCGCGGGGGGCGCCGAGCGCGGCGGGGGCTGTGCTGGTGCTGCTGCTGCTCGGCTGCGGTGCGCACGGGCTCTACTTCCACATCGGGGAGACGGAGAAGCGCTGCTTCATCGAGGAGATCCCCGACGAGACCATGGTCATCGGTGCGGGGGGCGGGGGCACGGCAGGGACCGTTGTGGTGGCGGGGGGGGGGAGAGACCATCGGGGACATGGGGGGGAACGGGGGGGACCAGCGCGGATTGGGGGCAATGAGAAGGACCACTGAACACTGCGGGGGGGTGGTGAGACCACCGGGATTATGGGGGTGGAACGGGAGAGACCACTTAGTACGGGAGGGGGCGAGGAGACCACCGGAGACCGGGAGGGGCTACCGGGTGCTGGGAGGATCACCGAGATCTGGGAGGGGTCACCGGGGATGTCACGGGAGCGACCCCCGGGCGGGAGGGAGGGGGGCGGCGGAGCAACATTGGAGACCACCGAGGTGGGGGGAGGCCGATAGGAGGGACTGAGGAACCCCCGAGGTGCGATGGAAGGGGCAGGAGGGACCCCCGAGAAGGAGGATGAGGGGGCCGGACTGGGGGGCACTGGGATGGGGGTTGGACCCTCCCCGACCCCGTGTCTCCCCCGTTCCCAGGGAACTACCGGACACAGCTGTGGGACAAACAGTCCGAGTCGTTCCTGCCCTCCACCCCCGGACTTGGCATGCACGTGGAGGTCAAGGACCCCGACGGAAAGGTGGGCACCCCCAGGACAGGGCAGTGGCCTTGTCTTTGTGCCCTGGGGTGGGTGACAGTGGTCCTGTTCTAGTCCTGGGGGTGTGACACCTCCCCCCGTGTTCCCAGGTGGTGCTGTCCCCGTCCCTGTGGTGTCATCGTGTGGCTGTGTGTGACACTGTCCCTGTCCTAGGTGGTGCTGTCCCGCCAGTACGGCTCCGAGGGTCGCTTCACCTTCACGTCCCACACGCCGGGGGAGCACCAGATTTGCCTGCACTCCAACTCCACCCGCATGGCCCTGTTCGCTGGGGGCAAACTGGTACTGCTGGGGTGAACTGGGAACTCTTGGGAGGGGTCCCCAACCCTAGGGGGTGTCCCTGCCACCCTGTGCCACCCCCTGAGCCCCCCCTGACCTCCCTGTGCCTGCAGCGGGTACACCTGGACATCCAGGTGGGTGAACACACCAACAACTACCCCGAGATCGCAGCCAAGGACAAGCTGACGGAGCTGCAGCTGCGGGCACGGCAGCTCCTGGACCAGGTGGAGCAGATCCAGAAGGAGCAGAACTACCAGAGGGTGAGCAGGGGGTCCTGCAGGGTCGGTCTGGGGGGGATCACGCCGTTTCCCCCCCTCTCTGACCCCCTTTCCCTGTTTTTGGGGCAGTACCGGGAGGAGCGGTTCCGCATGACGAGCGAGAGCACCAACCAGAGGGTGCTCTGGTGGTCCATCGCCCAGACCATTATCCTCATCCTCACCGGCATCTGGCAGATGAGGCATCTCAAGAGCTTCTTTGAGGCCAAGAAGTTGGTGTAGCCAGCCCAAACCCCTGGGGGGCTCCCCCAAATCACCCCACATGCCCCAAAGCGGGGATCCAACCCACCCTGGGGGGCTCTCGCAGACCTGGGGAGGGACCTTTGCTGCCTGCTGGGATCCTTGGGGTGGTGGGCAGGTTGGGGGGGCCCTGCCTACCATCTGGGAGGGGGCAACCCGCCCCCTGCTTGGGGGAAAATAAAGATTTTATTGGGGAAAATAAAGGGGGTTTTTGTTTCAATGGGGCTCGCTGGTGCTTTTTTGGACTGGGGAGGGAATCTGGTCCTGCAGGAAACCAGGGTAGGGGTTCAGCCATCCAGCTACCTTTCTACAGTGCGTTTTCCCCGCCCCTGGGAATGAATCCCCGCAAAAAAGCCCCCTGGGAGGGAGAAGAGGTTTGGGGGCTCCCCCAGCCCCGAGCGACGTGGGCGCTGTTGGTCTTCCACCGCCAGGGGGCGCTGAGGCGCTCGCCCTGTCCTGGCGGCGCTCTGTGCGCACAACCGGAAGTGTCTGTGGGCAGTGCGGCCAAGATGGCGGCGGACACGGCCGGGCTGGGCTTCGAGCACATGGGGCTGGATCCGCGGCTGCTGAGGGTGGGGGGACGGGGGGCTTCGGGACACGGGGAGGGGGCTCGGCCCCGAGGGGGGTGGGCACGGGGAGGGAGAGGAGGCCTTGAGGGGGCTGAGAGGGGTTTGGAGTCACTGGGGATCCCCGCCATGGGGAGGGAGTGTTTTGGGGGGGCACTGGGGACCCCGAGTTTGGGGGGAATGTCTGTAGGACAGAGTGGGACAGTGAGGACGCCCGTTTTGATGAGGGGGTGTCTGTGGGCCATGGGGGGCACTGGTGAGCCCACCATGGGGAGGGGGTATCTGTGGCGGTCCTATGTCCCCCACCATGGGCATGGGCTGTCCCTGATCTCTGGTGGGGGTCCTGTGTTCCCCACCATGGGTAGGGGCTGTCCCTGATCTCTGGTGGGGGTCCTGTGTTCCCCACCATGGGTAGGGGCTGTCCCTGATCTCTGGTGGGGGTCCTGTGTTCCCCACCATGGGTAGGGGCTGTCCCTGATCTCTGGTGGGGGTCCTGTGTTCCCCACCATGGGTAGGGGCTGTCCCTGATCTCTGGTGGGGGT
>JAWWLV010000065.1:1125675-1149295 GCA_035041135.1 Platyrinchus mystaceus | reverse complement strand
AACAGAGGGGGACGGGAGAGGAGAGCGGGGTCTGAATGGGGACATCCAGGGGGGTGGCCCCTATGGAGGGGCTTGGGGACACGGTGGGGGGGGGGACATGGCCCTAGATGGTGACACACGGAGACGGGGTGACCCTCTGGGCCCTGCAGGACCCTGAGGGTGTTGCACTGGGTGACAAGGCCCTGTAGGGTGACACATGGGGATGGTGGGACCCTCTGGGCCCCCCAGGCCCTGGTGGGTGCCGGGGGTTGCCCGTGCCCCCCAGGCTGATGGGGGTGCCCCCAGGACTCGTACATGCTGCAGTACTTCTCGGCGCTGAACCAGTACCTGGCCGTGGGGGTGCCCACCTACTTCGTCACCACGGGCGGGTACGACTTCTCCTCTGCCAACGGCACCAATGGCATCTGCTCCAGCGCCGGCTGCAACCCCGATTCGCTCACCCAGACCATCCAACACGCCACCAGCTTCCCCAATGTGTGAGTACACAGGAGAGGTGTGGGGGGGCAGGGGAAGGGGTGCCCAGCTCCTGCCAGCCCTGTGTGCCCCCTTCCAGGTCCTACCTGGCCATCCCGGCCACCTCCTGGGTGGATGATTTCCTGGACTGGCTGAACCCCACGAGCCGCTGCTGCCGCATCCACCAGTTTGGGCCGCACAAGGGGGAGTTCTGCCCCTCCACCAGCAGTGAGTGGGGGCTGGGAGGCACAAGGTGGATATGCCATGGTGGCCAGTGGGTGCCCACCATGGTGGTTCTTGGGTCTACACGCAGTGTCCACTGTGGTGGCCATTGGGTGGCCCTTGGGAGCACATTGGGTGCCCCACACGGCTGACCCCCTGTGCCCACAGATAACGTGAGCTGTTTTGGGGGGAAGTGCCTGAAGGTGCCCCGGCGCCCCACGGCTGAGGAATTCCAGCGCTTCCTGCCCTGGTTCCTGCAGGACCGGCCCACCCTGCAGTGTGCCAAGGGGTACATGGCACTGGGGGTCCCCTACCCAGACATGGCCATCAGTGGGTAACCCCCCCCACTCACCCCCTGGGTGTCCCCCCGGGTACTCCCTGACCCCTGTTTCCCCCCACAGGGGCCTGGGCGCCTACGACACTTCTGTGAGCATGGCCGACAACGGCACCATCCTGGGTGAGTGCAGGGGGTGATGGCGGGCCGGGGGGGTGCCCAGTGGGCCCCTGGGGGTGCCCCTGACCCCCCCTGCTCTGTGCCAGCCACCCGGTTCATGGCATACCAGCGCCCGCTGCGCACCTCACAGGAGTACACGGCGGCTCTGCGGGCAGCCCGTGCCCTGGGGGACACTCTGACCCGCACCCTGCGCAGGGTGCCCGGCACAGACCCCCACTTCAGGGTGTTCCCCTACACGTGAGTGCCCACCTGGGGCCGGGGGGCCATGGGAGGCAGCGGATGGGGAGTGGGGAGAGGGGTGCAGTGCTGGGGGGGCACCGCTGGCTGGTGTGGGGTCAGCAATGGGTGCCCAGGTCAGGAGTGCCCAGTTAAGGGTGCCCAGGTAAGGATGCACAGCACAAGGTGCTGGGGGTGCCCCAGTGCCCTTCTTGGGAGTCACTAGCAGGTGCCCCAGTCAGGAGCCAGTGGGGGTCCTAACTTAAGGGGTGCCCAGGTAAAGGGTGCCCATTGTGGGTGCCCCAGCACCTGTACTGGGGATCACAAGAGGGTGTCCAGTTAAGGGGTTCCCAGTTAAGCGGTGCTCCAGTTAGGGGTGCTCAGTGTAGAGGTGGCCATCCAGTGGTGCTCAGGGTGCCCTTGCCGGGGGTCATTGTGGGTGCCCAATTAAGGGATGACCAGTTCAGGGGTGCCCAGGTCAGGATCAACATGGGCACCTCAGTGCCTCTCTGGGGTTAACAAGGGTGCCCAGTTCGGGGCTGGGGCTGCTGTGGGAACCCCTGTCGGGGTCCCAGTGCCTGTGTCAGGGTTTCCAGAGCCCATGTCAGGGTGCTGGTGCCTGTGTTGGGGTACCTAGTGCCCATTTTGGGGTACCTGGTGCCCATTTTGGGGTACCTGGTGCCCTGTCACAGTGTCACATCACAGTGCCACCCCCGCAGGGTGACGTACGTGTACTACGAGCAGTACCTGACGGTGGTGGCCGAGGGGCTGGTGACACTGGCACTGTGCCTGGTGCCCACCTTCGCCGTGTCCTTCCTGCTGCTGGGCATGGACCTGCGCTCCAGCTTTGCTACCCTGGTCACCATCGCCATGATCCTGCTGGACACCGTGGGAGCCATGGCCCTCTGGGACGTGCCCTACAACGCCGTCGCCCTCATCAACCTCGTTGCGGTGCGGGCATGGGGTGCACTGGGGACACAGGGACATTAGGCATGAGGGGTGGCACAGGGACATGGGACACGTGGGGTGGCACAGGGACTTGGGGCAGGCGGGTGGCACAGGGGGTGGCAGCAGAGGGGGTGACACACAGTGTCCCCGCAGGCCGTGGGCATATCAGTGGAGTTTGTGTCCCACATCACGTGCACCTTCGCCCGCAGCACCCAGCCCAGCAAGGTGGCACAAGCCGCCGAGGCCACCATCACCATGGGCAGCAAGGTGAGCACAGGTGACACTGTGGGACCCCCAGTCCTGCCTGGGGGTGACACTGTGAGACCCCCAACCCTGCTGGGACTGGGGGGATGATGCCATGGCACCCCAAATCCTCCTGGGGGGTCCAAAGTGACACCACAGGGCCCCCACCCCTCCCCTACTGTGCCCAGGGCACTCAGGGTGGCCTGGCTGCCCCGTCCCTGATGGTGTCCCTGCTGTGCCCGCAGGTGGTGGCCGGGGTGGCCATGACCAACCTGCCTGGTGTGGTGGTCCTGGCCTTTGCCAAGGCCCGGCTCATCCAGATCTTCTTCTTCCGCCTCAACCTCATCATCACCCTGGTGGGGTTGGCACATGGCCTGGTCTTCCTGCCCGTGCTCCTCAGCTACATCGGTAAGGACTCCCTGGCCCCACCCCTGGGACAATGCCCTGGCCCTGTGTGCCACCCTCAGGGCACAGGGACAGCCTGGCACCATCCCTGTTGTCCCCACAGGGCCCAGCCCACGGGTGCCAGCAGGGGACACGGCGGGGGACACACAGGGTGCAGGGCTGGGCCTTGGCAACCCCTACTTCAAGGACAAGGACAAAGACCAGCCTGGGAAGGGCTGAGCCTCCCTGGCCCCTCTCACTCCCACCTTGCCCCCACTGCTGCTGCTGTTCTATTTAAACTGGTTTTCTCAGAGTCTGGACTTTAACTGGGGTGGCTTGGGGGGGTGTCTTAGCTCTGAAGTGTTGCACAGGGATGTGGACACGGGGACAGGATGTGTGTGGCACAAGGGCACTGTGGGGACAGGGACACTGTGGGGACAGAGACGTGTGGGGCACATGGGCAGTGTGGGGACAGGGACATGGGGGGCACAGGAATGTGTGGGACAGAGTGAACAACAGGGACAGGGACATCATGGGGACAGGGACATGGGGGGGCACATGGCACCACTGAGATGGGACACACAGGGACAGGCTTCTCTGGGGCACAAGGGCACTGTGGGGACAGACCAATGGACATGGTGGGGACAGGGCCATGTAGGGCACAGGGGCACAAGGCTGGGGCTGTGTTGTGGCACTTGGGACAGTGATACGTGGGGCACAATGGGCCCCATGGAGACAAGGACAAGGGGGACGTATGGCCACCACAGGGATGGGGCCATACCAGCACTGGGTGCCCCCCAAAACCTCCTGGGTCACCAGGTTGGGCACAGCCCCCCAGTCCCCCGAGCAGCCATGGCTGCCCCATCCTGGCAGTGCCCAAAGCCAGGCTGTCCGAGGCTGGGAGCCCCCTGTGCTGGTGACACTGTCCCTGCCTGTGCCAGGGGTGGCACTGGGGGTCCCCAAGGTCCTTGCAATGCAAACCACTCGGAGCTGGGCATTTATTGCCGGGCACTACAGGTACTTGTAGACCACGCGGGCGGGCACTGTCTGCAGCTCCAGGCGCACGGGGCACTTGTAGAAGTGGCTCAGGAGGGTCTCGGCGTAGCCCACCAGGAAGTAGATCTTGCTGGGAGGCAGTGCCCGGCCAAGCAGGGCACAGACCACCAGCAGGTTCCCGCGGCGCTTCAGCACCACCTCGTCCGCCAGGAGCCCCGGGAAGGTGCCAAACATGAAGCGGCGCAGGAACGAGTCCTCCACTGCCCGCTCTGCCGCGCCTGCCTCACCATGCAGGTTACCTGGGCACAGGGGCATGGCTGGCACCGAGGGCTGGCACTGCTGCCACCCTGTGCCCACCCCACACGTCCCTGCTCCCACAACACCCATGTGTCCCACATGGCCCTGTCCCCACAGCGCCCTCGTGCCCCACGTCCCTGTCCCTGTGTGCCCCACACATCGCTGTCCCCACAACACCCCGTGATTCCTCCCCACGGGTGCCCTCGTCGTCCCCACGTCCCCCTCCCCACCCGCTGCCCTCTGTGTGCCCAACGTCCCCCCGCCGTCCCCCCGTGCCCGGTACCCACCGGTGTGCAGGGAGAGCCAGCCCTTGCGGTGGGCGATGTAGTGGGGCGGATGTGCCTGCTCGTAGGTCACGGGTTTGTCCCCTTTGCCCACCCGGACCCGCGCCGCCCGTGTCTGTGGGGACAGCGGTCAGGGCGGGCACAGCCCGGGGGGCGCAGGGAGGGGACACCCCGGGGTCCCCCAGACTCACCTTGAGGCAGGCGGGAGTGGTGTGGAGGTGCCGGGGGGCGGGCAGGGCACAGGGCAGCACCTGGGGGAGGACACAGGGCTGGGGGCGGCCGGGGGGTCTGTCCCAGTCCCCTGCCCCCAACAGCCACTGTACCCCCGAACCCCGCTGTCCCCAGTGCGGTCAGCGCTGCTGGAGCCCGCGGGGGGGGGGGGGACCAGTGACCCCACACACGTGGTGTCCCCTGCACCCAGTGTCCCCCCACACCCGGTGTTCCCTATATCCAGTGTCCCCAGTGTCCCCTGTACGCAGTGTCCCCCTTCCGCAGTGCCCTATCCCCCGTGTCCTCCACTCCCAGTGTATCCCTCCCGTCCCGTGTCCCCCCCATGCCCGTGTCCCCCATTCCCAGTGTATCCCTCCCGTCCCCGTGTGCCCCATTCCCAGTTCCCCCCGTCCCTCCTCACCCTCAGCGCTCGCGCAGCCGCCGCCATCTTGGATCGGGGTCGCGGCGGCAGCGCCCCCTGGCGGCGGGAGGGCGGCACTGGGAGCACTGGGGCATTAGGGCGGCACTGGGAGCACTGGGGCATTAGGGCGGCACTGGCGCCCCTCATACCTCCCCCCTGCACCCTGGGGGTCTCTCCGGGTGTCCCCCCTTCCCCCCGGCAGTGAAGACTCAGAACATGTGCTGAGGGGGGTTTATTTTGGGGGGCTCCATCGTGTCCGTGCAGATGCCAGTGCCGGGGGGCAGTTTGGGGGGCTCAGGGGAAGGCGATGGTGCTGAGAGGGGGCAGCTCCAGCGGGGGGTCGGTCGGGGGGCGATCTCGGGGGGGGCCCGCGGGCCGAGGCCCCCCGTGGTGGCCGTACTGGAACTTGAGGCGCAGCTCCCCGACGCGGGAGCGGGGCAGAATGTTGGGGATCCACTCGATGGTGAACGGGGTGGGCTCCTTCTGCGTGGGGGACGTGTGTCCTGGGGGAGCATGGCGGGGTGGGTGCAGGCCCCCCCTGCCCCTCCACTGAAGCCCCACATCCTCCAGACGTTCCTTTAACCTCTCTTGAAGCCCCCAGGGGTGTTTTTGTGCCCCCCACTCTCTGGACCCCCTGTTCCCCCTGTCTTCAGAGCCCCCAGGGGTGTCTGTGTGTTTGTCCCCTGCCCTCTGGGTCCCCCTTTCCCCCCTCCCTTGAAGCGCCCTCACCCTCTGGGCCCCTTCCCACCCTTTTAGCTCCCCCTTTCCCCCTCCACTGAGCCCCCCCTACACCTCCCCTGTGCTCCTCCTTTTCTCCCTCTCTTTACAGTCCCCAGAATTCTGCCTCCTCCCCTTGGATTTCAGGGTCCCATCCTGCCCTCTCCCCCCAAGGATTTCAGGGTCCCATCCTGTGGATTTTGGGGTCCCACCCTGCTCCCCTCCTCACTCACCAACTTTGAGGAAGGTCTGGAGCTCCAGGGGCCGCAGGGGGGGCTGTTTCTCAGGGGTCCCAAACCCATCTCCCACGGGCTCCACCTCCACACGGGGGGTCCGGAAGGGCTCATAGGAGCCGTCTCGGTTCTGCACGAAGCTCCTTGTGATCTCCAGCGGCAGCTGCGGCGAGGGGGGGATCAGGAGGGGCTGCAGGGGGCTCTGGGGGGCCCGGGGGGGCTGCTCCCCCCTTACCTCAGGCGTGTCGAAGATCTGCTTCACCTGCAGGACGTTGGTGATGTGCCAGGTGTACTTGGAGAAGGTGCCCAGGGGCAGCGCGTCCCTGCGCACGAAGGCTGGGGAGGGGGTGGTGTCAGGGCTGGGGGGGGACTTGTGGGGCTTCTCCCCCTTTTTTCTCTTCCCTTCACCTTTTGTCTCCCCCCACACTTTCCCCTCCTTTTTTTGTCCCTCTTTTCTCCCTTCCTCCCCTTTTTTTTACCCTCTTTTTTCCCCCCATTTTCCCCCCACCTTTTTCTCCTTTTTCTCCCGGGATCCCTCACCCGTGGTGGAGTTGGGGAGCCTCTTCTTGCTGCTCCCACTGGAGATGCGCTGCTGAAGGGCATCAAAAAAGGCCTGGGGGATGTGGAACACCAGGGGCTCAGGACGGCCTGCAGAGGGAACAGGGGGAGCACAGGGATCAGGGGCTGGGGGATCCTGGACCCCCATCCTGCTCGGGCCCTGAGTGTGCCTAGGGCTGGTTAGATCAGCAGCGCTGGGGTCTGACCATGTTTCCTGGGAAGTATCTTGGATTTGGAGGCTGGTGTTTCATTGGGTGTCCTGTGCCCCTTGTCCCCTCCCTGGGACAGGAACGCAGCACCCTCCTGTCCATGAGGAGTTGGACGCTGATCCTGTTCCTCCCTCCCACCCTGAAATCCCCTGATGTCCCTTCCCTGTGCTGTCTGTGCTCCAGGTGCCACCTGGAGATGCCCTTGGAGCATCTCTGTGGCCTCCTCTGGATTTGCTCCAGCAGCTCCACACCCCCATGTTGGGGTCTCAAAGTTGGAGTCAGGTGGGGTCTCACCTGAGCAGGGCAGAGGGGCAGAATCCCCCCCTGACCTTGATCTGACCTGAATCAAAGCCAGTAAAACTTCCCAGGGCACAATAAATTCCCTGCAAGCCAGACAAAGCCCTGGGGGTAGTTCTTGGGTGGGCTGGAGCCCCAAAGCCCCCCCATGTGATCCCCAGCCTCACCCTCAAACTGGTAGTGCATGGTTTGGTGGATACGCTCCGTGACACTGGCCAGCCAGTCCTGGAAGGACAGGGACACCTGGGACTCATCCAGCACCTGGGTACAGCCTGCAGGAGGGAGGGAAGGGATGTTGGAATGTCACCCCCCAGACCACCCACACACTCCCCAGGAGCATCTGTGAGAGCCAAACCAGACCTTCCTGGCTGTGGGGTGGGATGGATGTGCTTTGTCTCAGGGAAAAAGGGGAAAATGCGGGATTTGTTCCACTTTCCAGGCCAAAACTAAAGCTGAGAGGGAGAAAAGCACCAAGCAGAGGCTCCTAACCTGGCACAGGGCATTGCCAGCATGGAGAGAGGGTTCTGAGGAGACTCAAAAGGACAGACCCTTCCTCTCCAAACAACCCATGAAAACTCAAATAAATCTTAGAATCATGGAGTGGTTTGGGTTGGAAGGGACCTTAAAGCCCTCCCTGCCCATCCCACAGGCAGGGACACTTTCCACTATCCCAGATTACTCCAAGCTCTGTCCAACCTGGCCTTGGACACTGCCAGGGATGGGGCAGCCACAGCTTCTCTGGGAATTCCATCCCAGCCCCTCACCACCCTCACAGGGAAGAATCCCTTCCCAATACCCATATAAATCCACATAAACCCAGAGTGGGCACTGCTAAGGGGGCCCTAGGTGCCCCCAGACTCACTGTGTCTCTTCAGGGAGGAGGAGGTGACTGGTGGCTTCCTGAGGCTGCTCCTTCTGGGGCCGGGATGAGCTGGGTCCGGAGCCAGGAGCGGGCAGGTCACCTGTGTCCCTGAGGGAGGGGTTGTCACTGCAGGAGTCACCCCACGGGATCCCTGCCTGTCCCTGTCGCCTCCCTCCTTGGGTCCCTTCTCCTCCACAACTCCATCATAAGCATGGAAAGACCCCTTTGGGGCCTGCTGGGGTTGTTCCCAAGGCTCCACTGGCACCCCCACAGCCAGATCCTAGTCCCTTGAAGCTGCATTCCTGGGGAATTTCAAATCCCACCCAATCCTAGAGCTGGATCCCAGTCCCTTGGAGGTGCTCTCCGGGGGATTTTCATCTCCCATCCATCCCACAGACCTTCCCAGGGACACTCACCCAGCCCCACATCCTTTTTCCTCTTCCTGGCCTTGGCAGCAGCTGCCCCCCGAGACCGTGCTGTGGATCCAGGGCCACAAACCAGCTGTGGGACCACCGCACCCTTCAGACCTGGGGACACAGGAGATGCCCTGTGAGATGCCAGGGCCCTGGGCTGGGGTGTCACCAACCCCTCAATACCCCCCAAAGCCCCTGTGTGCCCCCACTTCCCACCCCCGGCATCAGAAGCAAGGAACTCAGCGAACTCCTGGGCCAGGCTCTCATCACTGGCGAAAGCGCAAATGCAGGCGAGGAAGTGGATGCAGCGTGTTGGTGGAACCTCTTCCTCCTCCTCCTCCTCCTCCTCCTCCTCCTCGCCCTTGCTGTGCCCAGCACGAGGGCCCCGGCAGGCACAGGAGAAGCGGCGCTGAGCGAAGCAGGCGTGCAGGTAGCCCAGGCTGTGCCTCTGGCTGGCCTGGCATTTGACCACCAGCACGCTCCTGGTGACCCTCTGCACCAGCGGCCCCGTGGGCTCTGTTGCCAGCTCCCACAGGTTCTGCTTGGCCTCGGGGGGTGCCTGCAGGGAGCCCAGCACTGAGCTCTTGAGGGGCAGCGGCGTGGCCTCAGCCTGGCAGCCCAGCGCCAGCTTCAGGTGTTGGCACTGCTTGTCCTCCACCACCGCCGTGCCACAGGCAGGTGCGTGGCAGCGCCCCGAGCTCAGCTGTGTGATGAGAGTGCCCTCAGGAGTCTGGATGGCAGTCTCGGAGACCCCCAGCTCCACAAAGCAGCGGGAGTGGTGCCCACGGTGCCGCACGGAGTAGAGCTGCGCGGGGGAGCCGGTGAGGACGCGCACGGCGCCGGGGTCGGTGCCAGCACTGGGGCTGGGTCGGCGACGGGTGCCAGGCCGGAACACTGTCCCGCACCGCTGGTTCTTGCAGCTCAGCCCCCGCGTGCCGTTGTAGGTGCCACAGCGGGGGCACTTGCGGATGCCCCTCAGGGTGGCCTTGCCCAGGTCCGACAGGAAGGAGGGGGCTTTGGGCCTCGATGGCGGGGGGTCCATGATCAGGGAGCTGGGAGAGCACAGAGGGGGGGAAAGGGAAGGAACATATTAGTTGGCTGGTCACTAGTGCTGCCAGTGGTGTCCCAACAGTCATTGGGACACCTCAACAGTCCCTGTGCCATCCTGACAGTCCTTGAGCCACCTTGACAGTCCCCATGTCACCCCAGAAAACATGATTCATGGGCAGAAATAGGGCAGAAACGGGGCAGGAATGGGGGCAAGGAATGGGAGCAAAAAATGGGGCAGGAATGGGAGCACGAATGGGGCGATTCCCTCCTGCCCCTCCATGTTGGGTTTTGCACCAGTTTGGCCAGTTCTGAGAACCAGAACAGCGACTTGAGCCCCTCAACCCATTCCCCCCCTCCCATAGCTCCCTGTCCCAGTGTGACACTGGGGAGGGGACTGGGAGCGCTCCCCGTGCCCCCCAGGAAAGCCGTGCCTGTCCCTGCTCTCCAGCCCCGCAGCGGTACCTGCAGCCCCGTTACCACCGTCGGCAGCGCCGTGAGGGGGATGTCCCGCTTCCGCCATTCGCGCGCACTTATTGGACCGCCGGCACCACGTGGTGCGTCGCAGGAGCTGCTGGGAAATGTAGTCCAAAGGGGCTAAACCATCGTCGGCTCGACTACAACTCCCAGCAGCCCCCGCGGCAAGAATTCCCCAATTTCTCCCCTTTCCCCCCACATCCCACGGCACCCGCTCCACTCCCCCCCGTGACCGATAAAACACAGCACACAGGCTTCGGGGGTTTTTTTCGCTTTTCTTTTTTTTTTTTTTTTTTTAAATTTTATTTTTCCTTTTTTTTTTCCCCCATTTTTGTGGGTTTTTTGTGATTTTTTTTAAAGGCTGGGCAAGAGGTAGGATTAAAAAAACGGTGTTTTTGGCCTCTGATAGATCAGGTTTGGGAGCTCTTCTCACCTTCACTCCCCTGTAAAATACACCTGGGATAGCAAGGGAATTTTACACAATTCATTAAAAACTTTATATTCCAAGAGATATTTGATATCCACAAAAAATAAGGGGAAAAAAGGAAGATTTGAGGCATAAAATCACATCAAAAAGACTCCATGTCCTACCTTTAAATAAGGAAAAGTACAAAAGTGGCCAAAAGTTGTGCAAAATTCTTCAATTTGCTCAAAATATTTTACAGGAAAATGTAGAAATCAGTAAAAAAAATCAAAGTAACAACCCTGGAGGGATTTGTCACGTTTTAGCAACAGGAATTTTGCTGTTCCAGGGTGGGAATCTTGGCTCACGTGGGGAGCTGGGTGTTGTCACACTCCTTTTCCCACCCCCATCGTAAGGCAAAACCGACCCTGAAAAACACACTGAGATCCACAAAAAATGATGTAAACTAGTAATTTATCCACAAAAAAACCCCTCCTGGTGGAAGAAAAGCCAGAGGGTTTTTCCAAGAGGCTGCTTAAAAACAGGGTGTGAGGCTGAAGATGTGGCAGCTCCAGGATTCCCACACTTTTGGCTTATTTTGGGGGGGTTTTCAGCTGTTTATGGTTTATTTTTTCATCGGCTCCGAAGGAAAACCCCCCAAAAATACAAAAACAAGGATGATTTGTGCAATTCCTGCCCCAATTCTCAGCTAAGGCAGCGAAGTCCCTGCATTTGTGTTTCTAAAAAACATTGAATTTAAGAAACACATCAAAAGGAGGAAAAAACAACCAAGGCAGAAGGCGGCGATCCAGCATCCGGGTTTAGGGGGGGAAAGGGGGATTTTGTTAAAATTGAAAGGATGGGGGCGATTTTTCCATGATTCCAACCCCTTGGATTGTGGCTCTGGTAATAAATACCCGGGTGGGGGGTGCTGGGGGGTCCCTGCGCTCAGGGGGTCTCAAAGCCCACGCGGAAGCCAGGCTGGGGGGGCACCACGGTGCCGTTCTGGCCCTGGGGGGGTTGCACTCCGTAGTTGGGGCCCATCCAGGCTGCTGCTGACTGGGTCTGGCTGTGAGGAGAGAGAAGAATCCCTTAGGAATGTGGGGGGGATAAGGGAAAGGAGGTTTGATGAGGAATTGGGGTGCTGAGGAGGCTGGGGGGTTGTTCTCCACTTGTCCCAAGAGCCGTGTCCCAGACTGGAACAGCTTTGAGGGTGTTGTAGGGTCACAAAGCCACCTCCCCAGGGGATAAAAAGGGGATTAAAGGGCCCCCCAAACTCACCTGAATCCCTGCTGGTTCCAGGCCTGGCCATACATGCCATAGGTGGGCACCTGCCACCCGTTGGGCACGTATTGCCCGAGCTGGGCCCCGCCGTACCACTGCCCCCACTGCCCGTAGGGAGGGGGGTAACTCAGCTGGTTCTGTGGGAAGAGCCAGGGTAGGAATGAGAGAATGACACCTTCCACCAGGCCAGACTGCTCCAACCTGGCCGTGGACACTGCCAGGGATACAGGGGCAGTCACAGACGCTCTGGGAATTCCATCCCAGCCCCTCACCACCCTCACAGCCAGGAATTCCTTCCCAATATCCCACCTAACCCTGCCCTCTGGCAGTGTGAAGCCTGTTCCCTGTGAGCAGAGCCCGGCCCCCCTCTGGATCCCCCCTCCTGTCAGGGAGTTGTAGAGAGCAAGAAGGTCCCGTCCAGCCTCCTTTTCTCCAGGCTAAGCCCCCCCAGCTCATTTACATTTTCCAGCCTCTTAAGGAATTCCCAGCAGACACTGGGGAACCGGCTCTTCCCAGAGGAGCAGCCCTGACCTGCTGCACGGGGCTGACCATGTCGGGGGTCTCCTTGCCCCAGTAGCACTTCACAATGTGGCCCTCGATGGTGGTGCCGTTGACAGACACGATGGCATGTGCTGCACTCTCGTGGGAATTGAACCTGGATCAAGGTGGGACAACACGAGCCACTCACTCAGCTGTTTTCTGGGGTTTCTCCTGCTTGTTACAGGCCAAAACCCCCTCCTCAGAGCAGAGGGAGCTGCTGCAGGGTGGGCTCTGCAGCCTGGCAAACTCCCACCCGTGCAGACCCACCATCCACCCTGCCCTGTGCCCACCTACCGCACGAAGGAGTAACCTTTATCCGGGAACACTCGGATCTCCAGGATCTGCCCGAAGGGGGAGAAGGTCTGGCGCATCAGCTGCTCTGGAGCAGGAAGGACAGGGAGCAGCGTGAGGAACCCGCAGGGGCACAAGAACAGGGGGCATAGGGGGGACCCCACGTACCTGTGAGGCCTGAGGTGACCCCCCCGCAGTACACGGTGCAGTTGCTGGGACTGGACTGGGTGACCACATCATCGTAGGACAGTTGTTTGGTGTTTGCTGGGAGAGATTGGACAGGGATTTTCAGTGGATCCAACAGGAATGGTGGGGGAATTATAATTATAATCCTCACTGGCACGAGGTGTTGAGCGCAAGCTGCAAACACCTCACTGAGAATCTCTGTGGGAAGACTTAAGTACCTGAAGGGGCTCCCAGAGAGCTGGAGAGGGACTTGGGACCAGGGATGGAGGGACAGGACAAGGCGGAAGGCTTCCCACTGACAGAGGGCAGGGTTAGATGCGATATTGGGAAGGAATTCCTGGCTGTGAGGGTGGTGAGGGGCTGGGATGGAATTCCCAGAGCAGCTGTGGCTGCCCCTGTATCCCTGGCAGTGTCCAACGCCAGGCTGGATGGGGCTTGGAGCAACCTGGGATAGTGGAAGGTGTCCCTGCTCATGGTAGGGGGTGGAATGGGATGGCTCTGAGGTCCCTCCACCCCAACCCATTCCATGATTCCCTGACTCTGGAGGCTGGCAGGGTGCCCAGCTGAGCACCTACACTCATAGGTGCTCTTTGGAGCTGGAGGTTTCCTCGTGGCCCAGTTGGTGCGGATTTGCCGTCCCCCGAGCCACTGCCCCCCCATCTGCTGGATCGCATTCTCTGCATCCTGTCGGGGAGAGGAGACAACAAAACCCACTGTCAGCAACTCCTGCCCTTGTGGGAGAGCAGAGGGAATGACATCACTGTGCTCCTGACTGACAAATCCCTGGCAGTGTCCAGGCTGGACGGGGCTTGACGCAACCTGATCCAGTGGAAGGTGTCTCTGCCCATGGCAGGGGGTGGAACTGGATGGGCTTTAAGGTTCCTTCCAACCCAAACCATTGTGGGATTCTGTGATTTATATGGGTTTACAAATATAGAGAGAAGCCTCTCCTCATGATAGGCAGGGAAACCAAAGCTGGAGAGAGACTGGGACTGAGTGACAATCATCCAGGCAAGCTCAAGACTGTGAAACAGCCCAGCCATTTATTGAAGAAGAAGGGATCTTTCCCATTTACTGAAGGAAAGTAACATCTTACCCATTTACTGAGGAAGGAAACAAAGCGATGTTTCCCATTTATTGAAGAACGAAACTAAAGGATCTTACCCATTTACTGAAGAAGGAAAGGAAGGGATCTTACCCATTTATTGAAGAAGGACACGAAGCCATATCCCTTGGACTTCCCTGTTGCCATGTCCTTAACCACCCGTGCGTCCCTACAAAGCACAAACAAGAGCCACTTCAGCCCCTTCCAGTGCAGCCCCCCCTCGAGTCCCTGAGTCATTTTCATCTCTCACCTCCACTAACCCTCAGCTCTTCACTGCACCAGCAACACACTCAAAGCAAAAGGCTCCTTGTCTACACAGAACTTTACTAAGGCTTTGCCAGGTAGCAGCAAAATTAAAACTTAATTGTGTAAACATGCAAATCAATGGCTTCTCTAACAAATGCCTGCACTCTACAGCTGGCTCCTGCTTCAAAACACTCTCACAGACTGTTAAGGCACAAAGCATGGTCAAAGCAGCTATTCCAGATGGCTTAAGGCTGACATGAGCTGAATGGCTCTCTTGAACCATGCAATTTTTAAGCTCTTATTTATTTGTCAACACATTCTACCTACTCATTCCAAATATTAAATAGAAAAAAAATTAAAAAAAAAAAGAAGAAGATAGGAATTAAAAGGCATACATCGCCTGTTAACTGAATTCTTTAATTCTTGGGTCGTTACCCCCTGTTTGGACTGTGGGCAGCTGTAAATTTTGAGAGATTGATATTTCAGAAATTAGTGAAGAAAACACTGCAATATTCATATCTTTATAAACTACACATTACACAGCATTGGTACAACAGTGAATGGAACTACGAAATATATAGAAAAAGAAGGAAAAAAAGTAATAAAATCGATAAAAATAAATAAGAAAACTACAACGTTTGTCCACTGTGAACTGTAGCTTGTGGTTAGCCATGGAATTCTGTCCATTCTTCAGGGACACTCTGCAAAATAACCAGAGCCCTATTATTTGGGATTGAGTTAGGAAGAGAACCCAGCTACCAGAACTAAACCCACTGGTGGGATACAGCAGCAGTTTGGGGCCAAGCCAGCCCAGGGTGAGGTGTCCTCACCCCCAGGCCACCCTCTCCTCCCTCCCACCACGGACAGGCAGGAAAAGAAACAGAAACAGCAGCAAAACCACTCAGGAAGTCATGCAATTTAGGGCTGGAGAAGTCAGAGGGGGCAGAGAAAAAACAGTGTTAATGTGGGCACAGCACTGACACTTAAAAGAGAAGCCACAATGGAGAGAAAGTTTGTTAAGGCTCCGAGTTTGTAAGCCTAATTAAGTCTAATTATGGCACCCACAGCATGACAGTGTCAGTGGTGCCTGATGAAAATCCCTCTCCCAAAGCTACAGCAGAAATATTTGTTCTTTCTTCTCTGTTAGACCCCCCTTTTCCCCTTTTTTTTCTTTCCTAGGTCAGAATTTGGATCAAACATTACAAATTGCCGGAGAAAAGCCACTTTGGGAAGCTGAGTCTAGAGAGGAAGTGGGGGAAGAACTCATCTCTACTTACCCTCAACTGAAAACTTGGGAATAAAGACTTAAGAACAAGTGAAAACATGCACAGAGCAAGTGAAAAGCAATGAAAAGGTTTAAAAAAAGCCATATGCAAAGAATTACCTAATTTCTTTCTGAGCTAATCATGCAGTACTTCAACCTCGGTGTCATTAGTGAAAAAAAGCTCAGTTTGGCACCAATAAAGATTAAAATAAAAAGAAATCATTAAGGAAATATTCCGTTAGCAGCACAATTCCACAGGCTGGTCACTGATGAAGAACGGGTGAAGTCAAGTCACTTCATTCAATCATTTGTTTTTCCAGGTTAAACTTAAATAAGGAGAAAATCTGGGTCATTTCGGGTTTGGAAAGAGTTCAAAAAAGCCATTAAGAAGAGAATTCTGCTTTTTTGGGGAAAAAAATGAGTTTCAGCTTGAATGGTCAGTTTGAGCCAGGCTAAACCACGAGTGTTCTGTGTGTCAGCAGCAAGAGCACCACTCCCCTTCCCATCGCTACCATCACACAGGGATAGCTCCAGGAAAGATGGGACAACAGGCCTGGTCTCAGATTAGGGGCAGGAGGGAGCTTGGGGGGTTATTTACAGAATGTGTGTCCACTGAGCTGTCACCTGATACCCAGGTAGGGGGAAACTCTCTCTTGCTGACTGCTACTGCCTCCTTCTCCCATCATTCCAGCCTATCCCTTCCATCCAGCACATCTGGCCAGAGGATGAGCATGAACTGCCTCCTTGGAGCCCTCCCTCTGCACTCCCTGGTGACCATTAGCTGCAGTCAGGCACCGGGGATGTCTGAAGCAAGATCACACATAGATAAATTTTAAACCTTCTAATAAAAGGAAATCAAGCTGGCATTAAAAGAGTAAACTGGACTCTTGAGGGGTAAAAAACAAAACAAAACAAAAAAAACAACAAAAAACAAACTTACTTCAATTAAATGCTTCACTACCCAACACTCCAAAGCACTCTATGTTCTTATATCACCATCAAGAAACTCCAATGTCCAGTACAGACAACACTACAAGGAAAATTAATGGTTTACGTTTGGAGGATGGAATGAAGGAACTGCTCCTCTCTCTGCTACACCCTGAGTAGGACAGACTGGCAGCAAGGGCTGGGACCAGCTCAGCTCCTGACAGGGCCTGTGCAGCCCTGGGTCAAGGGCTGACGCTGCCCCAGTGCCCCAGCGAGCCTTGTGCTCAAAAAAGGTTCATTTTGTGGGAAATGGGGATTAACTCCATAAAAAACATTGGCTATGGGTGGCTGGCACCCCAAAAATCCAGAGCACAGACTGGATTGAGAAGGCCAGGGAAATGCACACCGCAGGTTTAGGAGTCTGGATTTTCCAGTGTTGCTTTGTCAAATGAGGCAAGGAGGATAAAGCCAAAGCAAGCTGGACGCAACTGTTCCAGGAAAGCAGAACAAACTGGGATAAAGGATTCTGGTGAGAGGCTGCCGTGTGACCAGAGGAGTGTGTGTCCCTGCCCTGCAGTGTTACTTACTCACACACAAAGCTGCCTCCACTTGGGAGAGAGAACTTGGAGATTATGTGCCCTAAAAAAGGACTTACGATATTCTTCCGAAGGGGGCAAAAGCTGCTTTGATGTCTTCGGTTGTGATCTCTGGACTGAGGTCTCCCACAAAGACGTGGAAATGGTCTTTTGGGGAAAAAGAGAAAGAAGCACTTAATGGTTGAACAGAGCAGACCACAGATCTGTGCTGTAGCAGATACCAAACTCCAGTCCACTCAGATGCTGCCGTGGTTTACCCTCACCAGCCTACAGGAATTCTAAGGGAAACTTTCCCATAAAAAATAAATGAGAATGAACAAAAAAACCCCAAACACAGTTTCAGTGGTTGGTGACGACCCTGGAGATATTTCCACTTATGTTTAAGAAGACACAGTTACCTTGTGAATGCTGTGCTGGCAACGGAACTACCTCATGGCAAAGATCACATTTCTTCTTCAGTTTATCAAGACAAAGACATTAATTAGGACTACAATAAAAAACATTCCCACAAAGCACCATTTGATGTATTTACGTTTAAGAACTTGTTCAAGGCATAAGTGGTACTTACTGCTGGTGTCCTTCTTCTGGCTGCTGGGGGTGGTGGCCCAGTTCACTTTGACCTCCTGCACATGGAAGATCGTTAGATCCTGGAATCCACAACTGAACTCAAGGCACCTCCAGCGCTTAATTCTGACCCTACAGAGCTCCCCGTGGGCAAGGCTGGGGTGAAGGGTCAAGTTTAACACATATTTCTCAGGAGAAGGCTTGTTCTTAAGATTATTCTGAGGGCTCGAGCAGCTCTGCCATGGAGGCAGGCTGGGAAAGCTGGGGGTGTCCAGCCTGGAGAAGAGAAGGCTCTGTGGAGACCTTAGAACCCCTTCCAGTGCCTAAAGGGGCCCCAAGAGCTGGAGAGGGACTTTGAACAAAAGCCTGGAGGGACAGAACAACAGGGAATGATTTCCAAATATCTTATGGGGAAGTGTCAAGAGGATGGGGACAGACTCTGTTCAGTGGTGCCCAGTGACAGGATAAGAGGCAATGGGCATGAACTGAAACATGGGAATTTCCACCTGAATATGAGGAAAATACAATGGAAAACTTTCCTTTGAAGGTAACAGAGCCCTGGAACAGGCTATGGAATCTCCTTCTCTGGAGACATTCAACCCCTGCCTAGACAACACCTTGTGCAACCTGCTCTGGGTAAACCTGCCTTGGCAGGGGGGTGGGGTGAGATCATCTCCAGAGGTCCCTTCCAACCCCAACCACTCTGTGGAATTCTGTGGGTGTTCTTCCCTCCCAGTTCCACCTCCTCTCCCCCCGCCTTCTTCCTACAAAGTCTGAACTTCTCTTGCAAGTCGTGTTCTGTTAAAATCTCTGTCCCAATGAAGTGTCTGACAGCTCCGCTGTGTCTCCAGTGGAATTCTGCCCCTGGATCTGTCCTCCCCACCCCTGGGACAGCCTGCTGTCCTACTCACTCACCCACAGCCACGGCAGCTTACCTTACCCATTATCTTCCTGCCGTTCATGGCCGCCAGCGCGGCGGCTGCGTGCCGGTGCTCGTAGAACTCCACAAAGCAGTAGGGATCGTTTCCAGCTGTCTGAGACAACAGGCAAACCCAGGGTCAGGGGCGCAAACCTCCTCAAGCTGCACTCTGGCTGCTCTGCTCAGCTCCCGATTCCTCACCCCTCAACATCCCAACGTGGACAGGCTTTTTTATTCCACAGGAATTACATTCATGGACTGACAAAGCCCTGCTTTAGAAAGTTAAAACTACAGCAAAGAATTTTTAAAATCTCATTTACAACCCCCCACAGTTTGACCTGTTTGCTCCCCCTCGCCATGTCCACCCATCCTTAAATTCACACCAGGCACAAGGCAGGAATGATGCCAAAAGCACACAACAGCACTTCCAGACATATTACACCCCTTTAACTGGTTGTGCCCTTTTTCCAGGGCAATTCCCAGACACACAACTATGGCCAATTCCCAGACACACAACTATGAGCCATGAGGAACATGGCAATCAGTGCAGCCTCTTACATCCATGATCATCTTGCAGTTTTTGCATGGTCCGATCTGGCTGAACAGCTGGAGGATCAGAGCCTCAGTCACGTCCCTGGACAGGTTCCCCACATACCTGAGGATCAAACACAGGACAGACACGGACGTTGGTCACACTGAGAGCTGCAGAAGGGCTCTGGGCAAGGGCCTGGAGGGACAGGAAAAGGGGGATGGCTTCCCACTGACAGAGGGCAGGGTTAGGTGGGATATTGGGAGGATGGTGAAGGGCTGGGATGGAATTCCCAGAGAAGCTGTGGGTACCCATCCCTGGAAGTGTCCAAGGCCAGACTTGACAGGGCTTGGAGCAACCTGGGAAAGTGGAAGGTGCCCCTGCCCCTGGGATAGGCAGGGATGGCTTTAAGGTCCCTTCCAACCCAAACCATTCCATGATCTATAATTTATGCATATTTATTTGAACTTATTTGGGTTTGTATGGGATGTTTGGGGAGGAAGGGTCAGTCCAACGGGACAGCCTGGTCTAGTGGAAGGTGTTCCTGCCCACGACAGGGGGGGTGAGATTAATCGGATTATCTTGAAGGTCCCTTCCAACTCAAATAATTTCATGACCCTATAACTCTATGAATTTAACCCACCAAACTGACTTCCAAATAAAGAAATGGCAGTTCTGGATCTGTACAACATCATCATTCCCCAGGCACCATTTCCCAGCTGCCCCAACAGCTCAGGCTGGTGTTTGTCAAGGCTGTTACACAACACGTGGTCAGTTCCTTTCAACGGCCTCAGGTTTTGGAAGCATCATATCTGCCTGAGACCACAGGCCAACGTGCTCGAGTGCACAGACACAACCCCAACTCTTGCTCCCATCTGGGATTTTGGCTTTCTCAGACCCCCACTGAACCACAGGTGGGTGTTTTTGTTGTTGTTGTCAAGCCCAAGTCACGGGATTTTTATAAAAAGCACAGTGAGAAACCTCAGCCACTGAGGTGTGGTAGCAGCTTCCCACAAAGGAATGTTCTGTGGATAAGCTCTGCCAAATCCCTGGCCAAATCCCACCACCAAACCACCTGGGTGCACCTGCAACCCCCCCACCTGTTGCCAGGAGGTGTAAAGGTGTTGTAAGAGAACAACCGGGCAGCAACAACAGGGGCTGCTCGTGCTCCTGGTGTTGATACGAGGCTGGGAACCTGCCAGAGGGATGCGCTCCAGTATTCTGCTAAGCAGATAATGTGGGAAGGAGACACAGAGCCTATTTTTCTACCAGAAATCATAAATACAGGAGCTGTGTTAATAATTTGGAAAACTATTTTAGGGAGGAGTCGGGAGTGTATTTTAAAATCTCCAGACAGACCTTCACAGGCATCGTCTCGCTCTGAGTGATTCCTGCACTTCTGACAAGTTTCCTTAAGCCTTAAAATGTTCAAAAAAGGAGGGACTGGTGCACTTCATTAAGGCAATTAACCAAGACATTATCCTCCACATCAAGTTCAACCAAGAGACAGAATCACAGAATCATTTACTTGAGAAAGACCTCCAAGATCATCAAGTACAACCTTTCACTGATCATCACCTTGTCAACCAGACCAGAACTAGAAAGGCCTCTTTTTTCCTCCTTTTAATATTACCATCCTTTGGATAATGCATAAACAGAGCCTCATGTGACCTTCTGAGTCCAAATTAATTAATTTGTGACTGAGAGTTCCCCAAACAGGGTTCCCACACCCTGACCTCTGCACTCACAGGAGATCTCAGTCCTGTCTCTTCCTGTACCTTTCCCAACCCTCTCTATCCTGCTAATTGGAAGAGAATCCAATTAATGAGTTGGTTGGTGACTCTCTGCAGATGAAGGATTGTATTTTCCAGGTTTATTCACTGCACGTGGCTTCTTGAGAAGTAAAACCCAACCACTGCCAGGACTTCTTCCAGATACACGAACTGAATTAGGACACGTATTCCACGAGCATCCATGGACTTCCATGGAAAACACAAACAAGAGGACTTTGTCACTTCAAACCCACCTCGTAACCACTCTGCAGATCCATAATCTGCTGGTGAAGAGTGGTTTTCAAGGAAGGGTGAACAAGCTGCCTCTCCAGGAAATCATTTACATAAAGGTGTAACAGCTCCTAAAGGATCTACACCCTATTCCAGACACGGGTTATGTGGAAATGGCAAAACCAAGGAGTTACTTCCAATAACATCTGGAATCTATTCCAGAAAAATAACTGAAATGTGCTAAAGGAGGGAAAGGAACAGGGACAGGGGCGCAGAGGGCTTTGGAGGTCCCTCATGATGCCACACAACTGAGGAGGGGAGCCCTGAAATCCCCATCCAGGTGAGGTTTCTGGAGCAGAAATTCTACAGAAATCCTCCTGTGTACACGGATTTAACACCCACTTTGGCCCCCAGCTGCAGAGATCACCTTTAGCTGCACTTTCTGCCTTCAACTGCTCATTCTGAACGTGGCCTGTGACACCCAGCTGGTGACAATCCCCTGTGTGATTTGAGGAAGTCACTGGGAGGTGTCAGAGAAATCCCATCCAGGGTGTTGCTCAGTCCTCTGCTGTGCTCAGAACCTGGCCGTGTTTAAGATCAGACTCAATGATTCTGGAGGTCTTTTCCACTCTCAGCAACTCCATGTTTGTGCCACGAGCCACACGTGCTTCAGGACAGGGACCTCATTCCCTCGGGAACACACCGAGACCACCAGGCTCCACACAACCATTGGGATGGGGGGGAAACATCTTCCTAAATAAACACAAAACACGCCAACAGGTCTGACCATGTTTGCTGATGCCAAGAATAGCTCCCAAAATGTGGGAAGACAACGGGATAGGAGCAGACAGAGTGGTCACTGCCCAGGAGAGCTGGGGTGAGGCGCCTCAGCAGCTGGTTTTCCTGTGGTCACTCGGCCAAGTTGTTTCTCAACCCCTGGGGAGGTGCAGCAATCCAAGGGCACAATGTTCTCTCGCCTTAGAATGAGTCCCTCTCCCTCCTGCCTTTGCTCCTGCACCGGAGAATGAAGCTGGTAGAGGTGGGAGAGGAAGACTGGATGCTGATTTCTCTAATCTATACGAGGGAAACCACTCCAAGTAACACCTGCCTGGGAGAAGGAGGGAAACACATAGCTCAGGTGTGCACAGCTCTGGAAAACAGCACCAGGGGTGCACAGGAGCTCTGGAAAAAACATTGCTGACTGTGCACAGCTCTCCCATGCCTGGAAAAATGTCAGGTGTCCACAGCACCACCACCTTTTCCTAATATCCAATGTAAACCTCCCCTGACGCAGCTTCATAATTAGTTCTTTGGGAAGTAACAGGCTCAAGGCGTGCTTTAAACACTGAGGCAAACAATGGATTCGTGGGCACCTCATGGGTATTTCCTTGGAGCTGCTGATCATGGCACTGGGGCTCCAGCTGTTTTCCCAGGACAGTGCCCACATTCCCTGGGAGCTGGTGGTGCCACATGCTCCAGAGATGGTAAAATCCAGCCAGATGCTAACAAAATGCACATGGAGCATGTAGGATGACAGGATCGTCATTATGGAATGGTCTGGGGTGGAAGGGACCTTGATCATCCAGTTTCATCCCCTGCCACGTGCTAGGATGGACTAGGGAGAGGGGACACACCTTCCAGACCCCCTTTCCCTCCAGAAGTGAGCTGGAGGCCCGGGATCACATTCGGATCGCGGAGCAGGACGGCGGTGATCAGCACTGGGAACTGGGAAGGGGCAGGAACACCGGAGGGGGGGCCGAGTACCCCTCAGCCCCGGGCGAGGGTCGCTCCCCCAGCACTGCGGGCAGCTGAGGGCCCGCGGCGGAGCCCCCGCGCCGCCCCCGGTGCCTGAGGGGCCCCTCCGTGAGGCGACCCCGGGCCGCCCCTCCCCTCGGAGCCGGGAACAATAGGCGGTCTCGCCCCCTCCCCACTCACAGGGTCTTGGGCATTTCATCCTCCATGGCGCCGCCGCCGCCCGCCCCGGCTCTTCCCGCCCGCCGGGGCGGCCCCGTGAGCCCTGGGCAGCCCGAGCGGCGCCGGCCCCGCCAGCGGACGGTCCCGCGGCGGCTCCTCGCAAGATGGCGGCGGGCGGGCGGGCTGAGGGGAGGGGGGGGGGGGGTGGGTGGAGAGGCGGGAACGCGCGTGCGCGGAGAGAGGGCGGGAACGGCGCGGGAGCGCGCGTCCCGCCCGCCGCCGATTTGCGCGTGCGCGACAGGGAAGGGAGGGGATGATTAAAAATAAGGGGGTTAAAATGAAGGGATTGAAAAGTAAAGGAATTGAAATATAGGAACTAAAATAGAGGAATTTAAAATGAAGTAGTTAAAAGTGAAGTCGTTAAAAGTGAGGTGAAAAGGGATACACGGTCACTGGGAATGGGGGCAGTGGGGCGGGGAAATAATAAAGGAGTCAAAGTAAAAAGTAAGGGCATTAAAACAGGAGTATAAAATTAAGGGATCAAAAATGAAAAAATTAAAAGTAAAGGGGTTAAAAGTGAGGTGAAAAGGGACATGAGGTCACTGGGAACGGGGGTATCAGGGTGGAGGGTAGGAAAAGAAAAATGAAGGTGCTAAAATGAAGGCAAAGGCATTAGAAGTGAAGGAATTTAAAACGAAGGAGTTAAAAAAATAAAAGAATTAAAAGAATTAAAAGTAAAGGAATTAAATCTCAGGGAATTTAGAATGAAGGGAGTAAAAGCAACTCAGTTAAGAATTAAAAGTAAAGGGACTAAAGTGTAAATGCGCCGCCCGGGAATCGAACCCGGGTCGCAAGAATGGGAATCTTGCATGATACCACTACACCAGCGGCGCCGTTGGTGTAACAGC
>JAWWLV010000065.1:1101501-1125217 GCA_035041135.1 Platyrinchus mystaceus | reverse complement strand
CGAACCCGGGTCGCAAGAATGGGAATCTTGCATGATACCACTACACCAGCGGCGCCGTTGGTGGAACAGCCCCTCCCGGTCCCTCATGATCCCAGCGGCTCCAGCCCTGCCCGGCCCCCAGCCCTGCGCCCGGCTCCCGGCCCGCCCCTTGCCCTTCAGCCTGCGCCCGGAGCCCGGCGCCATGCAGGGCCTGCGCCCGCTCCTGCTGCTCCTCGCCGCGCTCTGCCCGCCCGCCCGCGCCCGCCGCGATGCGCCCGCCAAGATCGGTGCGGCCGGGGAGGGACAGGGGGTGAGGGGATGTGAAGAGGGGGCCTGTGAGGGGATCTAGGGGGCGGGTGTGAGGGGGGTGTCCGTGGGGATCTGTGAGGGGCAGGGGTGTGAGGGGTGTTCATGAGGGGATCTGTGAGGAGGGTGAGAAGGGGGGGTTGTGAGGGGATCTGTGAGCGAGGTGTCCGTGGGGGGATCTGTGAAGGCCGGGGGCTGTGATGGACCCCCGGAGGTGACCGGTCCCGTTCCCCAGCCGTGGTGGGCGGCGGGATCGGGGGCTCGGCCGCTGCGTATTTCCTGCGGCAGAAGTTCGGCCAGAGCGTGCGGCTGGACGTGCTGGAGAAGGCGGCGGTGGGCGGCCGGCTGGACACGCTGGACGTCGAGGGGGCCGCCTACGAGGCCGGGGGGTCTGTCATCCACCCCCTCAACCTGCACATGAAGCACTTTGTCAAGGAATTGGGTGAGTAGGCATTCCCCATCACTGTGTCCTCCAGCCCCCAAATCATCCCTTGGTCCCAGAATCATCCCCCGGCATGCTCTGGATCCCACTCTGCTGGGGGACATCCCTTTAAAGAACAAGTCTTGGTTGCCCCCCTTTCTTCTCCAGTAGCCCCTCCATATCCTCCCCAAAACCCTTCCCTCCTTTCCCACATGGCCTCCCACATCCTTCCTCAATAGTCCCCCTTCTTTCTTCTTTCCCTAATATCCCTGCCATGTCTTTCCTCAATAGCTCCCCTATATCTTCTCCCCATACTCCCTGTGGTACCCCAGCCCCCCTCCTGGCAAAGGAAACCCACATCCCAATGGAAATGGGACACCCCCTTCCCATGAGTGACCCATTAATGCCTTAGTAAAGGTCCAAAAGTCACCTCAGATCACTCCCTGGCTCCCAGTCAAGAGCTAATTCCCCTTTCCACCACTTGGGAATCCAATGTCCAGTCACTCACCCCATCAGTGTGAAGCCAGGTTGTCTCAGGAAGTTAAAAGTTCTTCCTTTCCCTAAATTAATGTTTTCCACCCCTTTTCCTGAAGGCCTCTCAGTCGCGCCACTCCAGGGCAGCCTCGCTGGCGTTTACAACGGGGAGGAGTTTGTGTTTGAGGAGAGCAGCTGGTACATCATCAACCTCCTCAAGCTGCTCTGGCACTATGGGCTCAACCCCCTGCGCATGTCAATGTGGGTGGAGGACATCCTGGACAAGTTCATGAGGTATGTTGGGCCCTGAGAGGGGAAAAGTGCAAAAAAGATGGAAAAACCTGAGGGACACCTTCCACTATCCCAGGTTGCTCCAAGCCCCATCCAACCTGGCCTTGGACACCTCCAGGGATGGGGCAGCCACAGCTTCTCTAGGCAACCTGTGCCAGGGCCTCACCACCTTCATCATAAAAAAATTCCTTATACCCAACCTAAACCTCCCCTCTTTGTCCTGTCCCTGCAGGCCCTTGTCCTGCTGCTCCCACAAAGGGCTGGGAGCTACATCATGAGATCCCCAACAACTTCCCAGAGCCACAAAGATAATTAATAATGAATCCCTTGTCTCCTGTTAAAGGATCTATCGCTACCAGATGCATGACTACGCCTTCAGCAGCAATGAGCAGCTGCTGCACGCCCTGGGAGGGAATGACTTCACACGGATGCTGAACCAGACCATCGATGAGGCCATGCAGAAAGCAGGATTCTCCCACAAATTCATCAACGAGGTCGTCTGTCCGGTCATGAGGGTTAACTATGGGCAAGGAGTCAACATCAATGCCTTTGTAGGTGAGTGTTTTGGAGGTCAGTCTCCCATCCTGGCTGTCCCAGGGACCTCGTGCTCTTCATAGGTGTTGGGATTCCTGCTCCCTGGACTCCAAGCTGAGCCTCAAAGGGATGTTTATCCCCCCTAGTTCTCCACTTTGCTTTTCCAGTGCTCCCCTACACAATGACACCAAATGATGGTGGTTTCCTTGCAGGTGCTGTTTCTCTGGCCGGGGTGCAGTCAGGTCTTTGGTCTGTGAAAGGGGGGAACAAACTTGTCTGCCCCGGCCTCCTCTATGCTTCCAAGGCCAATGTTATCCCTGGAACAGTTGTGTCCATAGAGCCAAAAATCAGACCCAGGCCCAGTGGTGAGTTGGGGTGGATTTCCCTTGGTGGGGAGGGGAATGGCAACACTGGAGACCACCCTTGGCTCCATGACTGCAGCTCCTTGGGCTTTCAGGATGAAAATTCTTCCCTGGGAGGGTGGGGAGGGGCTGGGATGTAATTCCCAGAGAAGCTGTGGCTGCCCCATCCCTGGAAGTGTCCAAGGCCAGGTTGGACGGGACTTGGAGCAACCTGGGATAGTGGAAGGTGTCCCTGCCCATGGCAGGGGGTGGGACTGGATGGGCTTTCAGATCCCTTTCAACCCAAACCATTCCATGATTCCATGTAAACAGGGCTCAAAACCCAGCTGACAGCTCAGCTGGTACTCATTTATAAACCCAAATGGGACAAATGGGATTCCCTCCTGTCATGAGATGGGATAACCTAGCTGTTCTCTGCAGGGGACCCTGTGAAGCTGTACCAGGTCACCTACAACACGTCCTCAGGGCTGACAGGGGACACGTATGACATGGTCATCATCGCTGCTCCGCTGGGCCGCAGCATGGCCAACATCACCTTCAAGAACTTCGACCCTCCCGTCCCGGAATTCCCAAACCCCTACCACCAGACCGTCACCACCCTGGTGCACGGGCGGTTAAACACCTCTTTCTTTGGCTACCAGGACCCACAGGCCTTTCATTTGAGCGACATCTTCACCACAGAGAACCCCAAGCTGTTCATCAACAGCCTGGGGGTGGTGCACCCCGTGGGAGACACCGCTGGGGATGGGAAGCTACCATTAGAATCAGCCATCTGGAAGATATTTTCCAACGAAGTGCTCACCAAGGAGCAGCTCAGCCTGCTTTTCGCCTCGTACGACTCGGTCAAGGTGAAGTCGTGGTTGGCATATCCCCAGTACAGCCCCCCCGAGAAATGCCCCCCCATCATCCTGCATGACCACGTGTACTACCTGAATGGGCTGGAGAGGGCGGCCAGTGCCATGGAGATGTGTGCCATCGCCGCCAGGAACGCCGCCCTCCTCGCCTTCCACCGCTGGCACGGCCACTCCGACAGGATTGACCAGGAGGACCTGCATGAGAAGCTCAAAACGGAGCTCTGACCCCCCCGGGGAGATGGGGCTGTGGGGTTAATTAACAGTAATGAACAGGAACTCTCTGCCTAGCCCATCCAAGGTGTTCTGTAGAATTGTGGGATAGGGTTGGAAAAGGCTTTTAAGATCATCGAGTCCAACGTCCAACACCACCACGATGGGAAAGACCTTCAAGACTATCAATTCCAACACAAGCATCACGGTCACCACAAATTATGCCACATGGTTTCTGAACGCTTCCAGGGCTGAACAACCCTTTCTATGAAGAAAATGTTCCTGATATCCAACCTAAACCTCCCCTGGTGCAACTTGAGGCCGTTTGGCCAACCCAAGAAGGGGCAGGACAGCGGTGAAGCGGCACAGGAGGCATTCCCAAGGCAGGACGTTTTCCTCGAGCCTTTTCCTTAAACTCCTCTAGCTATCCCTGTCTGAGATTACAGAACTCATTCAAAGTGCCACACTGACCCCAAAAGTGCCATATTGACCCCAAAAGTTCCCTCCCAGCTCAGGATCACTGTGAAGCCCTGCATATCCCTGTGATATCCCTTCCTCAACTGGGAATATGCATTCCTTGACTGTCCATCTCCCTGCCTCAGCTACTTTCTGAAGGGTCTACAAAAGAATTATTCTTCAGGGTGGGAACTGGGGTTTAATTAGTTTTAGTTAATTAGCTTCCCAAACTGCCTATGGGAGGGGGACTGGTATGCTGGGAGCTGCCAAATGGGTGGGAAAGAAGGAAAACCACAAATACCAATTGCTGTATCAGGGTGTGAAGGAGTTAATAAAGAATTTCATGGCCTGAACGTTTTTTAAGGTCATGAAATAACATGAATAACACCAGTAGTAGCACAAATTTAACACCCTCTTCAATAAATTCAGCCTCCTTTAAAGTCTTCCTTGAGTTTTCCTTGGATTGGGAGTGGAATTAACACCCAGCTGCCAAAAAATGATGCAAGGATGAGTTATGCCAACCATTACAAAATTTATTTAAAAACAAACCAAAATAATTGTATACTCGTGGGCATCATCTTGGGGGAGTGAACAGAACCGGGGGGTCGGGATTCGGGTTTTTGCAGGGTTATACTCGTTCCAAAGCTTCCAGCATGATGATGCTGTTCCCTCGGATCACCTGGAAGGGGAAAGTTGAGATTGCAGCAGTTGTGACCTCAAACTTGAGGGTCCTTCCCTCAAAATTATTTCCCCAAAATGCTGATCCTTCACAAATCCACTAGAATTTCCCCCAAGGATGAAAACTGATTTTAACCCTAAGCCCGCATGGATCACAGAATCCCAGAATTACTGAGGTTGGAATAGACCTCCAAGGTCATTGAGTCCACCCTGTGTTTGATGCCCACCTCGTCACCCAGCCCGGAGCACCCATGGATTTACTGAGAGTCACTCAATCCCCTGACCCAGATCACCGATAAATGGACTGGGGCCAGTCCTGCGCCCTGGGGATTCACTGGTGCCCAGCACTGCCGGATGTGGCCCCATTCCCAACGATCCCTGGTCCTGTCCGTCCATCCAGCTGTTCCACGCTGGCCGTGACTGTGCCCCCCAGTCCGTCCCAGTGCCCCCAGTGGCACTCACCACCATGCCGATGTTGTTCTGCTGCCCGCCCGGCGCCATCTCCACGCACTCGTCGATGACCAGGTTCATGAAGGGGTCAAAGCCCCTCAGGATCCCCTGCACGTGCCGGCCCCCGTTCAGCTTCACTGCGGGGAACCCAGGGGGGTTAGGGAAGGGCAAACCCCAAAACGGGAGGGATTCACCCCAAAACTGCAGCTTGGGAGCGGTGGGACACGTGTGTGTGGGGTGTTAATGGGGAGGGTTTAGTGCAGCCCGTTGGGTGGGTGAGGGGAGAGAGGGGGACAAAGGGAGTTTTAAATCAATATTATACTTACATTTTTGGATTGGGTCTTAATGAGTTGTAACTTCAATGGATTTTAATTTAAATTATTGGATTATGAAGCCTGAAATTAGGCAGGGGATCTGCTCCAGGGGGTCTGGTCTGTGCTGGGCAGGACCCCCCTCCCTGGGCACTCTGAGGGGGTCCCCAAAATTAGGGGCCGTGCGGGGGACCGGCGTGAGTGGGGTCCCTGATACCAGGGGCCATGAGAGGGAGCGAGGCAGGGGGGATTTCCCGGGCACTGTGAGCGGGCCAGGGGCTGGGGGGTCCCCAAAACCGGGCACCATGGGGGGAGCGGGGCGAGCGGGGGTTCCGTTCCCCCCGCGGGGGCGGAATCAGCCGCGGGACTCACATGACAGCTTCTTGTCCATGAACCTGCAACGAGATGGGACGGCGGCCGAGTCAGCAGCGGCAGGGGGGAAACGGGGCGAGAGACCCCCCCCCCGCACCCTCCCTCCTGCACCGCCGCCATCACACCAGGACGACCCTCCGCCCGCCGCCATGACAGCGCCGTGCAAGGGACAGCGGCAAGCGGCGGTCCCCGCGCTCCCCCCTCGCCTCCTCCCCCTCCGGCCCGGTCCCGGCCCGGTCCCCCCCCCGGTCCCGGCCCCGCACCCACTTTTTCAGCTCCGGCGGGTGCGCTTTGCTCATGGCGCCCTCAGCCCCGGACCGGCCCTGCCGCGCGCTGCCTCTGACGTCACCACGCCCCGGCGCCACCGCGCCCGCCAGCCAATTGCAGCTGCGCCCGTCTCCCCGCCAGCCAATGGGCGGCCGCGCCGCCGCTACCGCACTGATTCGAGTAGCGGCGCGGTAGAAGGGGAGTGCGGAGTGCGCGGCTACGCGGGAGGTACGGTATGGCCGCCATGGGGTGTGAACACGTGTGAACACGCGTGTCCGTGAGAACATGTGTGTGCGCACGTGTGTGCAACGTGTGTGTGGCCGGGGCTCACTCCGGGGCTGTGCCCGTGTGCAGGAGCCATCCCACACTGTGCACACACACACAGGGGTCACCCCACACCTTCAGCCCACACGGGGGTCCCCCCCAAGCCCTGCAGACCCTCCCCACCGCCCCCCCAGCACATTCGGGGTCACCCCACACCAGCATCGCTCAGCACAGAGTGCTCTGGGCTCCCCCCTGCCCAAGCAGGGCTATGGTGCCCCCAGCCCCACCCTCCCCACCGCAGCTCCCGAACCCCTCAAGTTGGTGGTGCACCCCTGGGTGCCCACCAGCCCCCACTTGTGTGCCCCATCCATCCTTCCCTGAGCGCTCCAAGGTGGGAGTGCATCCCTGGGTGCCCACCAGCCCCACCCTCACCCACCCATACAGGGCACCCCCAGCATCCATGGGAGGGGGTCCTCCTGTGTTTTGGAAAATCCCAGGTGTATTTCAGGGGCGTTCCAGGTGAGTTTTGGGTTGTACCAATATCTTTTGGTGTATCCCAGGCGTGTTTTGGGAATTTCCAGGTGTTTTGTGGGGGGTCCCAGCTGTATTTTGGGGTGCAGGAGAAGCCAGAGCTGGCTCAGGTGTATTTTGGGAGGGTGTCCCAGGTGAGTTTTGGGTTGTACCAAGTGTACTTTGGGGGGTCCCAGGCAGGGTTTGGGTGGTGCCAACGTCCTTTGGTATATCCCAGGTGAGTTTTCATGTATCCCAGGTATGTTTTGAGAATTCTGAAGTGTATTTGGAGAGTCCCAGGTGAGTTTTGGTTTATACCAAGTATATTTTGGGGGGTCCCAGGCGGGGTTTGGGTGGTACCAATGTCCTTCAGTGTGTCCCAGCTGCGTTTTGGGAATTCCCAGGTCCCCGCAGCAGCTCTCCTTTGATGAGGCTGTTGGGGGGGTCTCCCCAGTGCCCCCTCATCACTGCTGGATGGCAGCCAGCCCGTCCCTCATCTTCCTGGCCATGAGGGGCACGAGGCGCAGGTGCTGTTCGCCGCAGGAGGCCAGGCAGGCGTCCAACTGCCCCCTCACCTTGGGCTCCGAGCCCCCCGAGTCCAGCGCATCCTTCGCCTGGTCCCGGCACTGCAGGGAGCAGCGGCTCAGCCGGTCCTGGGTGGGGGGAAACAGGGGTTCGAGGGGCTCATGGGCTGTATGGGGGGTGCTGGGGGGCACAGGGGGTGGATGTCTCACCTGGAAGTGCTCGAGCTCGGCAGTGACGATGGCCTGGGCCTGGGCCAGGGGCTGGTGGCAGCGCTCAATGCAGCGCTGGACCTCCTGCATGGAGGCTGAGCCGTCCTCACAGCAACGGGCACTGCACCGGAACATGGCACCCTGGGCATGGGGGGACAGGGGTGAGGGGGGACACCCCCTGGGACAGGGGGGAGTTAATGGGGGCACCCCCAGGGACATGAAGGGGATGGGCGGGTAGTGGGGTCATCCAGAGGGACATGGCAGGGAGGGGGGCAGCCTGGGGGGGTGTCAGTGGGGGTCAGCATGGGGGACACCCCCACACTCCATGGGAGTCCCCAAAAGAAGCCCTCTCAGCCTGCAGCTGCCCTGGCAATGGGGAGGACAGGGCGTGGGGGGGCCCAGGGCATATTTAGGGGGCACAGGGCATGTGTAGGGGACACATGGTGTGTGTGGAGGCAGAGAAGACACACTGGGTGGACACAGGGCTTGTTGGGGGGCATAGGGTTGTGTGGACACAAACGACATGCAGCGGGGGGGACACAAGTTATATTTAGGAAGCACAGGAGATGCACTGGGAGGGGCAGAGAGGGTGTTTTGGGGGTGACAGTAGATGCAGTGGGGATTACAGAGGTCTGGGGGGGGCAGTGTTCAGGGCCTGCACAGGGTGTGCTGCGGGGGCACAAGATGCCGGGGGGGTTCACAGGGCTGGTCACGGCGCTGCCCGGACTCACACGTGGGGCTGGCGGGGGCGGCAGCGGCCCCGGAGCCCCCCGGTCCCGTCCCCCCCGTGCCCCCCGGTCCCGTCCCCCCCGTGCCCCCCGGTCCCCCCGCTCCGGTACCTGCATGGCGCGGATCCGCTCCCGCTCCAGCCCCTGCACCGCGCTCTCCACGGCCGCCTGGACCCGGCCCTGCGCCGCCTCCGCCTCCGCCATCCCCGGCCGGCACCGCGGCCTCGGGCCCGCCCCGAAGGGGCCGGGCTGGGCCGGCAGCGAGGGGGGAACGGCCACGAACGGGGGGCTCGGAGGGGACGGGCCGGGACCGGGCTGGGGGGGCACGGGAACGATCAGGGTGTAATGCCAACCCTCCTCACTCCAATGCCCACCCCCCAAAAAACAGAGGGGGCCAAGCCGGGTCCCCATGGGGGGCCAGGAGGGGCAATGCAACCCCCCCACCGCCACATGCTGCAGTGACCGAGGTCACCCCCCCATGACCTTAATCCAGGACAAGAACTAAGGTCATTCTCCCCCAAACTGGCCATGAAAGCAAAGCGACACTCCAGATTCGCTGGGTTCCCCCCCACAAACACATCCCTGACACTGCTGGTGGAGTGGGTCAGGGATGAGACCCCGCAGTGTCCCAAATTCTCTGGCCCGTCCTCCCCCAAACACATCCCCCACGCTGCTGGGGGGGTTGGGGGTGTGGCCCACCAGGCCCCCAAATTCTGCAGGTCCACCCTTTCCTCACTCTTGGCTTCATGATTTGGGATAAAAACATGGGAAAAGGGGGCTAAGCCCATCACTCCTGCACCCTGGGGATACTCCCCCACCCTGTCAGAGAACCCAGCACCTCCTTCACAAATATCCCCCCAAAAAAGCCCCAAACCACGAGTTTTCTGAAAAAAAGTGTCTTTTATATCACTTAAATAACTCTAATCCAGGTATTAGGAGGGGGAAAAAAAAAGACCAGGCGATCACAAGAACATATTTATAGGAATCAAAATTAATTTAAACCACACAAAATAAATTAAAACATTAAATATTAACTTTCAGTGCAACATATACAGAAGACATGAGAGTAACCATGACTTAAAAAAAAAAAACAAAACCCAAAAACAGAGGAAAAAGCGCCAGGTTGGTTATGAGAAGGACTACGGGGAGGATTAAGGCCGTGCTGGAGCTTGGAGCTCCAGCCCGAGGAGGTTTTCTAGGATTAAGGTTCATTTTATTATTAATAAAAAGCTTGTATTTGTCCCCAAAATGAGCATGGGCCAGCTGGCTGCCGAGGTTCTGTCTCTGTAGAAAAATAAAGCCCCATCCTGCCGGGGTTCTGGTTTAAAGACAATCATCCAGGAGGCAAAACTAGGGAAAACAACCCAAAACCAAAGGCAAAGCCCAGTGGCACGAGGCCAGGGCTTGGCCCTGTAGCTCTGCTGGTGCTGCTGAGCACATTCCTGCCTTGCTTCTTCTGTGGTGCTGGGAAAATGAGGAAAAAGGGGGAAAACATCCCAGAAAATAGACCGAAAGCAGAGGAGAGGTGCTATGCCATTCCTGGGGTCCATGGGGGGGTCCTGGCTCTGTCACACACCTGTGGGGAAGGAGGGGGGAGCGGGTTATACCCTTGGGGTGCTGGTGGTTGTGGTCCCGCCACGGTGCCCCCCCGGCACCTGTCTTGGCATGGCAGCAGGTGCCACCCTTCAGCTGTCCCCTGTCCCTCACCTGTCTCGCTATGGCAGGCGGTGCCACCGCTCAGGTGCCCCCTGTCCCCTCCCTGTCCCAGCAGGAGGTCCCCCCAGCCCTCACCTGTCTCGGCGTGGCAGCAGGAGGTGCCCCCCTTGAGGAGCCCCCCTGGTTTCTCCTGGCCCCCTCCGGGCTCCCGGCACCAGGGGCATCGCTTCCGCAGGCGGCAGCAGCTGGAAGGGAGGGGGAAGGGGGCAGTCAGGGGGTCCCAGGGCCCCTCCCAGGGACGTATCCAGGGGGTGCTGGATGCCCTGGGGTGCCCCTGGCCCCAGATACTCACTGGATGAGGACGCAGACAGAGATGAGCAGCACCGAGGCCACCACGGCCACCACGAGCAGGGCTGTGATCGTCTGTTTCTTCTGGTTGGCGGCCACCACGGCCAAGAGGTCGGCGTGTTCACAGCGTGTCCCCACGTACCCAGAGTGGCACCTGCACCGGGGACGGGGACAGCAGAGTCACCCCGGCATAGGGGACACAGGGGAGGGACAGCGGAGTCACCCGAGAAACCAGGCTCAACCCGGCTCTTCGGGGATCCCCACAGCACAGGCGAGGGAAGACCCCAAGGAAGCCCCAGGACCTGCAGCCCAGAAGTCTCCTGGCACTCACACACATGCTGGCTTGTCCTCCTGGACCAGGAACCGGCAGGTGCCGTGGAAGCAGAACTGGCTGTGGGAGTCGGGACAGTCATTGAAGTGGGACCTCACGGCCGCTGCAACCGGTGGGCCTGGAAGCAAAAACAAGGACAAAATAGCATTTTTAGGGAATTTCCCAAGCCCAACACCTACCCAGCTCTGTTTTGGGGCTGGATGGCTTTATTTTGGGATCAGAACATGGGATATAGTCCCGTTACCACCTAAAGGAGCCCAGACAGGTCCTGCTTAAACCAGCACCGAAAATAATCCTGAAGGAATTTCCTAAAGAGCTTAAAATGGAGGAGGAGAGAGTTAAAGAACGTCGGAGCCGCTGCAGCTCCGACTGAGCTGGTGGCTTTGCCGGGATCCTGTTTTCCATTACATCCCACGCTGGTTTGAATTATAGACACGGGAAACAAATATCCTGCGCTGGGATTATCCCGGGAATAAAGCACATCCGATCGCTGTCGTTTCAAAGCCACCTCAAGTTCCTGTGCCGTGGATTTATGGCAGGCCAGGGTAATTAAAGCCATGGATGCGGGAATGCCTCTGGGTCCTCAGGGAGCCCAGGCAAGGAACCACGGAGCGGGATGGCTCCCACAGGGATATTCCCATATCCCCGACTCCAGCACTGGGAAGAGGCACTGGTGGAGGCTTGGAGGTGTCAGAGCTGGAGCAGCATCCACAGGGAGCCAGGAGATGGGATTTGAAGTTCACAGTGGGAATCACTGCCAAAATCAGTGCCTCACCAGGAAAACCCTGACACCTTCATCCCCAGGGATGGATTTATTCCAGGAGAGCCCAGATTCCTCCTTCTGGCTGGAATATCTTTACAAAACTACCCCTTTTTAGGGTTTTAACCCACAAATCCAAGCCTGTGCCTGCTGTGCCCCCCATCCTGGATTCCAAGCTCCCCATTCCAGGCTCGGAGCCCCCTGGAATTGCTGAGGATAGATCAATAGGGCTGGAAAAGGCAGCATGTCCCTTTGTCCCTGTGGTGCATCCCAGCACAGTTCCCGGGGTGTCCTGGCTCCTGTTCAGCCTCAGCATTCCCAGCTGTTGCCCACATTGCAGCCAACTCCTCTTCCTCCTCCTCCCACCCCAAGGATCCCTGTCCCTGCAGTGTCCCCTCGAATCAGCTCCCACTGGGATGGGCACAAATCCATTGGGAAAGGGGCTGCCAGCATCCTCAGGATGCCAGTGCCAACCCCATCACTGGGTTTTGCTCCCAAATCTCCCAGCACCGATTCCCAAATAATGCTGTTGAACCATCCCATTATTCAGTGCCAAAAGGAGATTTGCCAGCCCAAAATGAGATTTCCCAGCCCCAAAAGGAGATTGGGAACACATCCACTGGGAAAGGGGGTGCCAGCATCCTCAGGGTGCCTTTCCTGCCACAGAGTTTTACTTCAAAGCCTCCCAGCACTGTCCCCTTTAATGCTTCCCAAGCAATGCCATTGAACTATCCCATTTTCCAGTCCCAAAAGGAGGTTTCCCAGCCCCAAAGGGAGGTTGGGCACACATCCATCAGCAGAAGGGCTGCCAGCACCCTCGGAGTGATAGTAGTGCCACAGGGGTTTGCTCCAAAGCCTCCTGGCACCACTTTCCTAAACAATGCCATTGAACTATCCCATTTTCCAGCCCCAAAGGAAGTTTTCCTGCCTCAAAGGGAGACTTTCCCAGCCCCAAAAAGAGGGTTTCCAGACCCCAAAGGGAGACTTTCCCAGCCCCAAAAGGAAAGGGTTTCCCAGCCCCAAAGGGAGCATTTCCAGCCCCAAATGTCCCAGCCCTGCCTGCACTCAGCCCTTCCCGAGGCCAGCACATCCCTGTGCCGGGAGCAAAGGGCCCTGGGCTGGCACAGCCCATTGTGCCACTTCCATGAATGAGCCAATTTATCCTCCTGGTGCCGCCAGGACCGTCAGGCACCAGCAGCTTCCCGGTGGGACACACTTCTGAGTGGTCATACAGCAGGATTTTGAGGAATTTCCCCCCCAGACAACACCCACTGCAGAGCCCAGTTCTTCCTCAGGGATCAAGCCCCTGCCGGGGCAGGATACCACCTAGGGCCCCATTATCCCGCTGGAAGGAGGATGGGATGCCAGAGCATCCATGTGGCTGATCCCAGGCAGCCTGGAAATGCGGATACCCCACAATTCCCGCTGGCAAACTCACCATTCCGGGCTGCTGTGGTGTTCTCCAGCGCGTGGCACGCAGCAAGCAGGACACCTGTGGGAAGGGGCAGAGACAGGAATCAGCCATGCTCTGACCCCCCAAAAGCTGCGAGGGTTCACCAAAATCACTCCAAGGTTTTTAAGGAAAATGCAGGAATTCCTTGTGCAGGCAGAAGGAGGGGCTGCAGGATGGGAAGGCTTGGAATGACCCCCCTGAGCTGCCCCTTTAGGGGGGACAGAGCAGCCCCCCCGGCTCTGAGCCTTCCTGGGGTGTAGAGCCAGCCAAGGGCAGCAGCCCCTTCCCTGGATTTGACCCAGTTTCCTGCATGGATTTAATTGAACGGTGCAGAAAGGCGAGACAGACCCTCAGGCTTCACATCCAGCAAATCCCGGCAGCCCTGGAGCTTCAGGGATCACTGGAGCTTCAGGAATCGACCACAGCTTCCCTGCTTTTGTTGGAGACCTTAGGGATTTTCTTCCCATGGAAATTTATCAGGTTTTCCCATTTTTTTTTGGCTCAGTGCTGGACAATGCTCCATCCTCCAGCCCCACTCTGGCTTGTCCCAATATTCTGCCCTCCACACCAGGTGTTATTTGGGAAATGGCTCATCCCTGTGCCATGGGGTGGCTGTATCACTCCCTCCAGACTTCTGGCTTGTCTGTTCTCCTGCCAGGATCCCTCTCAGCTCCAGCAGTGCCTTTTCCCAATGTCTCTTCCCTGTCAGTTGTAACACCTGGTCCTGCAAAGCCCAGCTGAGGGGGAAGCCCAGCTTGCCCTGCCCAGTGCCAGTCTTTGGCAGGAGTTTTCCAACCCCAATGCCAGCCAAGGGCTCCAGTGGCTCCCCAAGACAGGGAATGTGGACACTTCATGGACACAGTGGAATCCACACCCTCCGTCTGACTGGCCCCTGGAGCGAGGCTGCCTCCACCAGCCAGCCCAGGCAGCTGCTCTCGCTTGGTTTTCCAGTCCTATCCCATCCCATCCCATCCTCTGGGGACATTTGGGAAGCTCTCCTTGCCATCACCTCCTCTGCCAGCCAAGCCCCCTGAACTCACCCTCCTGGCAGGAGCCCCCAGCTCACCGAGGGACTCTCAAACCATCCTGATTGATAGATACGGATCAAACAACTCCATCCCACTAATTCCCAGCCTCTGGGTCTCCCTCTCACTAATTTCCAGCCTCCCCATCAGCAAAGGGCTCAGCTCCTCTCGCCTCCACCGTTATCGCTGGGGTTTGTTCCCTGCTCCAAGTTTTCCCTCCTGATCTGCTTGGCTCCGATTTCCCCTCAGCTACAGCCCAGCCCTTGGCAGACTTTAGGTGCACGTATGTTGGGCTGGAGGGGGTTTTCCTCCTTCTCCAAGTGGATGCTCCGATCCACTGGCTTGATGCATTTTATCCAGGGCTCCTCTCCCCAGAGATTTGGATCTGATCCCCCAGGAGCCACTGCTCCTGGATGGGGGATTATAGTGCCCAGACAGGTGGGAAAGCTGCAGATCAGCCCCTGTGGTGGGCAACCATCGGGGTTGGAGAGGTCAGGAGCCACAGGAACGGGAAGCAACAGGAGCAGAGGGGCCATGGGAGCCCCTGGATGAGCTGAGGGGTGTCACAGAGCCCCCCAAGGAATGCTCGGACCCCCCGAGGGATCAGGAGAAACGGTGGCCATGCTGGAGCCAAAGCGGCAGCTCCAAGAGCTGGAGCGGGGCCAATTCCAGCCACTTTCCCCAGTCCAAGCACTGCCAAGTAGCTCTTTCCCACCGGGATAGAACAACCCTTGCCCCGGCGAGGAGCCCCGGAGCTGTGGGTGACACAGGCGGGGACACCACGTCCTCCTCGAGGACAGCGGGACAAAGCCAACCGCGATCCAAACATCTGCACCGAGATCCTTCCCGGTGCCGCGGCATCCCACGAGGGGCACCCACGACCCGGCTCCGCGTTCTCCCACATCCACACTCATCCCAGTTCCAGGCTGGGAAGCGCCTCCGTCCCATCCGCAGCATCGCCGCGCTCCATCCTGGAGAACCCCCGCTTCCCACTGCTCCCCCTTTCCCCGGCAACCACCACCCCTGCTCTAATTAGCCCCCAGCTCTAATTAACCGCCCTAATTAGCGGCAGGGGCCGTACTCACGCGTCGCGGCGAAGGCGCCTTCCCACAGGGAACGAACTTCGGGAGCGACCGCCCGGGGGATTTTATGGGATTTCATGGCATTCACGCACCAAACAACCACAAACCACCCCCAAAACCCCCAAACCCTTCAGAACCCCCCAGTGCGGAGGGGGCTGCGGGTGTTCCCCCCCGCTCCCCTCGGCGGGGTCCGTGCGGGGCAGGCGGGGCGCGGACCCCTTGGCCGGAGCCCCCCGAGCCCCCCGGTCCCGGAGCGGCCCCGCACGTACCGAGGGCCAGCGCGGCCGGGCCGCCCGCCATGGCGGGGCTGCACCGGAGCGAACGGGGCCGGCGCCGGGCCGGGGGCGGGCGGTGGCGGCGGGGCCGCTGCGGGGCCGAGGGGCGGCTCCGCCCGGCGGAAATGGGCGGCACCGGCCGGGCCGGGGCGGGCACAGCGCGGGGAACCCCCGCCCACCGCGACCCCCTCAGGGGAGCGGCGGGGACCCCCTCATGGGATCACCCCGGAACCCCCTCATGGGATCACCCCGGAACCCCCTCATGGGATCACGCCGGAACCCCCTCATGGGATCACCCCCAGGACTCCCCTCAGGGGACTGTCTGGGACCCCCCTCAGGGGAGCACCAGAGAACCCCCTCGTGGAATCACCCCCGGGACCCCCCTCAGGGGATTATCCTGACAGCCCTCACGGGATCACCCGGACCCCCCTCACGGGAGTGCCTGGGACCCCCCTTATGGGACGACTCAGGATCCCCCTCATGGGAACATCCAGGAGGAGCCCCCCAGCTCTGTGTCACCCCCTGACCGGGGTCCCCACATGGAGGGGGAGCAGGAGGAACCAGGAGCCCCCCACACACCCTTCTGTGCTCTCCCGTGACTCCTGGATTGCCAAATCTGCTGCCAGCACATCCTTCATCATCATTGGCCGCTGCTGATCCCAGCCTTGGTCAGCCCAAAATCTACAGGGTTCCCACCCCACTGATCCCAACCTCGGTCATCCCAAAATCCGACGGGCCCAGCCGGGATTCCTTTCAGGGCAGGGAATGTGTTGTGGGGACCTTGTTTGGGGACAAAGAGCCTGTGGTGGCCCAAATCCATCTGGTGGCTGACACATGCCCCATGATCCATGATGATCATCCCTTGGGATACCGTATTTAAACTCTGGAAGCCCACAGGGATGGGACAGGCAGGGGGTCCCCCTGGACCCCCTCAGTGCCGGAGGCCCCCGCGGCCGTGCTGGGCTGTGCTGGCTTCCCGTGGGAGCTGCTCCCAGCCCTGCGATGGGAGCGGGGCCCAGCCCTCCCCGTTCCCAGGTGATACCATCTCCCCTCGGCACTTGAAAGCGGCTCTTTGAAGGGGCTGGGAGCCAGTTCTTCCCAACGCTGCTGATCCCGAATCCCCAGCACCCCAAAATCCATTGGAATGTTACCCCAGAACCCAAGCATCCCAGTGCCATGATCATCCCCAAATCCCACTGAAGCCTGTTGGATCACGGGGGGCCCTGCGGGCTGCACATCCTGGACTCCCTGTTCCTTCAGGCACTCACAGCATCTCCACCCAGTGGGGCTCATCCCAACCATGCCAAGTCTTTCCCAGCTGCTCCAGGCAGATACATCCCCCATCAGACAAATCTGGCTGACACATCCTGGGGTGGTGACACTCAGCATTCCCAATACCCCCCAGCACCCCTGACCCCCACCAACATTCCCGACCCCCACTCTTTGGAAGCAGTACCCAGGACATCGCCTCACACACTCCAGCCCTCCCCAAGCACTGGCTCCGGGAGTTCCAGGGCTCCAGTCCCTTCTCCCTGAGTTATAAAACCACAAACTCAAGCCAGGTGTTACTTTGGGATTATAAGGATAATTAAATTGGGATTCTTTAATTGTTCCTGCCCTGGGAGCCTCCAAGTGTTGGGTTTTCCTTTTGGAATTGCTCTTTGTCCATGGTTAATGCTGGATTTGGGATTAAAGGGTCATTCCCAGAGGCAGATCCCACAGATCCAGCAGAGCCAAATTGAATCTGGGATAAATCCATCAGTTTAGGGCAAATCCCTCAAAAAGGTGTATAAACCCCTTCACCTTCAACCCCCATTCCATCCTCTTTCCCTGCCTGTGGGATATCCAGGGTGGAGGGTGACACTGAAGACTCCTCCATCCAGCAGTTGGTGGGAAAACCACCCAAAATGTGGGATTTTGGGGATTTAGGGAATCCTCTGCCTCCAAACACCCTTTGTGCCCCCACGGGGACAACTCCAACCCCCTGGGATGGACAGGGAATATTCTCCTCGCTGTGGATTCTCATCCCTCTCGTGCTCCCATGATTTTAATCACTGATATTCTGACGTGGCGATGAAAAAAACAGGAAAAAATCCCCCCAGTGCCCCCGATTCCCTCCCTCCCTGGAGAAGTGAGGAACAAGGGGGCTGTGTGTGCTCGTGTCCAGCAGAAAAGCCTCCGGCCGCCTGTTTGCTTTGGATGGGGAAGGTGAAAATGAGGCACAGGGAAAACACGGCACTGGGCTCCCCCGGCCCTTCCCGTCGCCTCACACAATCCCCAATTGTCGCTGCCGGGTTGGGTTTGGCTGCTCCGGGGAGCCCTGAAATCAATCAGGTGGAGGCAGAAGGGGGGGAACAGCCCCCCCCCCCCTTGTTTATTTTCTTAATATATGGGCTGAAAATAAATTAAATGTTATTCCCAGGGTCAGGAATGTTGCTGCCCTGGAGAGCCCAAGCCCTGGGATGCTCCGATTGCCACTGCCCCATCCTGGATTTTTGGGGGTCTGGCCCATCCCAGGGCTGTTATTGGAAGGGCAGCACCTCCAACATCTCCTCAGTCCCAAATTTTGGGAGTCTGACCCATCCCAGGGCATCTCCATCCCACTATTGGACAGGCATCACCTCCGATGTCTCCTCCATCCCACTAAAAATGAGGTTTTATTGGGAATTTTTTCCTGGCTTTATCTTACAGGTTCTGTTTTTCCATCAGCTTAAAAGGCTCTTTCATAGCCAGGATTTTCCCCATGAATGTCCATTTTATTCCAGGTTTTTTTCTTTCTTCCTTTCCTAAATAACTTCTCAGGGTTTTCTCCCTTCCCTCCCCTTTTCCTTACTCCCCCTTTTCTGTTTATGTCCCCTTTTTCGCCTAAAATCTCCATAAATAAAGGATTTTGGACCAGTCCAAACCTGGCCACTGACAAGGGCTTTGTTGGCTGCTGGAATGCCGCTGGCTCCAGGCTGGCAGCTCCTGGGATAACGTCAATAATGGATCAGTTAGCACCAGATTATATTAAATATATGTTTATCTTTATCCAGCAGTGGCACAGCAAGGATCAGCATGTCCAGAGTGAGCTGGAATTCTCCCTGGGAATGCAGAAGAGGAGCTGATCCTGCTCCAGAGCCGACCCCATGGTGGCTCTGGCAGGTCCCTGTGCCAGGTGTTTTGGGGTTTCCCAGCTCTCCATGACCTGCTGCGGTCATGGGAAGCCACGTCCACCCGTGCCACGGACACAGGGATCATTCAGCTGCGGTGGCCGGAGCCTGGAGAGCACTCGGACGGCTGCACGTCTGGCTGTGCCCTCAGAAACCCCGAATCCACACTCTGGTTCTCCTCCTCCTCCTTGGGATCCCTCTGGGGTTTTGTGGTGGGACCCCAAAGCCACACTCTGGTTCTCCTATTCCTTCTAGGGATCTGTCCAGGGCATTGCAGTGGGACCCCAAATCCATGTTCTGGTTCTCCTTCTCCCCCTCTGGATCCCTCTGAGGTTTTTCAGTGGCTGACTGGGGAAGGGCAGGAGGCTGTTGGGGTGACTCTTGGGGAGCAGCATTCCCAAATGGCACCAGGAAGGGGCTGGGAGGCTCAGGATACCCTCCCAGCACAGGTGGGACCCCCAGGCAGGTTTCCTCAGCCATCCAGCCAAGGTGTTCAGGCTTGGGATTCCTCCCTGTGTCTTTCCCTTCTCCCTGTGGCACCGGAGCAGGGCAAAGGGCCAGGAGAGGGTGTCCGGCCAGGAAAAAGCCCCCGGAAAGCAGCCGGCGGTGGAACAGAGGCTCTCAGTGTCCGGGCCATTAATCCGGGCGGTCACAATGCTGGCAGTGCCCCCGCGGGAGCTGTTTGTCCTTGTTCAGCCTGTTTATCCAGCGCTCCCATTGTGCCAGCCCGGCAGGAGCGGCTCCGCACCCTCCGGAGCGCTGACTCAGCGCCTGCGGCCCCGCTCCCCACGCGGCGACCGCCCGGGAATCCGCCCGCTCCCGCAGCCGGGCAGGGGATGCCACTGGCACCTGGGGATGGGATCGGTACCTGGGGATGGTGTTGGGACCTGGGGATGGTGTTGGGACCTGGGGATGGCATTGGCAGAACCAGAGCCAGGAGGTTTGGGATAGCATCATCACCTTGGGATGACATTGGCACAACTGGAGGTGAGAGGTTTGGGATGTCATCAGTGGCTTGGGATGACAGTGGAACAACCAGAGACGGGAGGGGAGGGATGGCACACTGGGATGGCATTGGCCCAACAGGAGCTGGAAAGCTTGGGATGGCATTGGCATCTTGAAATGGGATTGGCACCTTGGGATGGCATTGCCAGAACCAGAGCGAGGAGATTTGGGACATTATCAGCCCCTTGGGATGGCACCGGCACAACCTCTCGGCTGCCTGGGATCATGCCCAGAGCTCCCATCTTTCCCCGTGAACGTGGGAAAACAGCCCCGTTGTGGTCCCTGCCCCGGGCTGAGCCTTCCCAGTGCGATAGGCGATTCCCAGCTCCCTCCCACGGGAATGATTCACCTTCGGAAGTGGAGATGAAGGTGAAGGATCTCGGCGGGAGCCACGGGAGCCACGTGTGACTCAGCCCGCAGGAACGGCTGGAATGTGTCCCTGCCCCGGGAAGGCCACACAGGTCTGACAGGTCCAGACGCTCTCTGGAACTCCGGGAAGCAGAGGGAGGCCCTGGAGCCATCGGATGTTCCCAGGCACTCGCAGATCCCCGAGATCATACACAGCGCACACCTGTGTTTCCCAAGGGAGACAAATTGGGAAGGGAAGGTTGGGATCTGCTCCTGATCCCAGCAAGGTCACGGCGCAGCCAGTGCTGCCAGACCCTAAACCACTCCAAAGCTCCGAGTTTGGCTCGTTATGGAGCTGGGAAGAGCCAGCAATGACCTTCTGGCAGACAGGGAGCCCAGGAATTTGGTGTCCCCCACCTCGGTGTCCCTGCTCTGGGCAGTGGTTGGGACCAGGGACCTCAACGGTACATTGGAATGCTGTGAATTCCAATGGATCCAGGAGCTGTGCCAGGGGACCCTCACACAGAAAGTGACAGGCTGGTGGCACTATGAGGGTCCCCTGCATGGATGAGGTGGGAATGGGAAGAGGAGCTGCCCTGCCAGCCCATTCTGACAGAGAGACCCCTCAGACCCATTTTAAGGATCAAGTGTGACCCCATAGGGCCGAGGCTGAAGGGACTGTGCAGGGGACATGTCCCGGCCCAGCTGCCAGGGCGGGGTGGGAATCGGGATGAAATACAAACATTCCATGGGAAGAGCCCAGAGAGACCCGGACTTTGCTCTGGCGACAACACTGAGCTGATTCTGCACTGTTGCCAAACAAACCCCGACGCCGGGCCAGTGCCAGGGCTGGAAAATTTTGAGTGCCAGGAGCAGCGTGGGCACAGCCGGGAGTCACCGGGGCTGCAGGGACAAACCCTGGGATGATGCCACCAGCTCTGCCCTCCAGGCATTTCGATGGATCCAGGAGGCAGGGCTGGAGCAAGGAGGGGAATTCGGGCAGGGAGCAGTGCATTAGTTTTCTGGGGATTGCTGCTATTTTGGGGTTGTGTTGCAATGTTTTCCTGAGCAGTGACTTTGTGCCTCAGCCGGGTGACGGCACCCAGGGGTTTCACAAGAGGGAAAACACCCTCTGCATGTCTGTGCCAGCTCCTCACCCTCATTTGCCGGTCATGGGAAAGGCACCTGGAGCCTTCAGCCCCCCAGGATGGACCAGAGCTGAGTGTGCCTGGAGCTCTCCAGGGACATGGAGCAGCGGTCTCTCCGACGTGCACCGTGGTTTGTGTGAGCACGTTGGAAAATCCTTGGCAGACAGCCCCAAAAACCTAGGAATTAGTAAAAAACAGGGTAATAATGGCAATAATGATCAATTATAATAATGAGAATAAGAATGATAAGAATTCATCCCTTTGTTCTTCCATCACACCAAGAAACTCAAAACCAAAGTCCTCCACATCCGTCAGGGCTCTGTGTTGGTTCCCAAGGCTCCAGACCTGCTCAGATCTCAGTGCCAACTCACTGGATCTGTCAGAATCCCACCGTGGCCTCCCCACTGCCCCTCACCCCCTGATCATCTAAACCCAGTGAAAAGAACCAGGAGCACAAAATTCCACCGGAGCATCACAAAGGCTGCTGACGTCAGGGAGGAGGAAGGCTCTGGGCCAGGAGAAGGGAAGCTGTGTTTGGAAAATGACAATTTCTGTCTAGGAGAGGCGGCTGTGAAAGGAGCCCTTCTCCGGGAGCCGGCGCCGAACAAGAAAAGCCTTTGAACGGCGGGGGAAGCGGCTCGGCCAGAGGCCAGCCCGCCAAAATCCATCAGGAGCCTGGCTCCAGAGCTGGGAGACATCCTGGCACGGCTCGTGGTCCAGGGGAGATCCTGCGGCTTGGGAAGCAGGAAGACATCCCAGCACAGCCGGTGGTGCCAGGGGGATCCTGCACCAATCCCGCTGTGCTCGTGTCCCACCCGCACCCATTGGGACGGGGACGGCACCAAGGTCAAGGTGCCAATCTCTCAATCCATACGTCAGCAGCTCTGTGGAGAGAACAGGAGAGAAATATAAAAGAAAGAGGATAAAAGTCCCTATTTTCCCACATGCTCCTTTGGCCAGGGATTTTTGAAGGTTCATCCTGCACCCACAGGCACTCACTGCACTGGGACACCCAGGGAAAACAATTTCCTACTAAAAGCCCTTTCTCTGAAGGAAGAGGTGGCAGCTCCAGCTGGGAGGATGGTGCCATCTCCTGGCATCCTCAGGCTTCTCCCACCAGATCAACAGGATCCAGGATGCTCCAGTCTGGGAAACTGAGGCCCAGAGCAATGGAGCACCTGGAGTTGCAGAGTGTCCCTGGGAACCCAACTGTGATGGAGCCCAGCTGAGCCCACCCACCCCAGCATTCTGTCCCCGGCTTCCACGAGAACCCCTGTGGGATCCCTCGCTCTCTGCAGACACAGAGTGTCCCTCTCCAGAATTCCTGCTGAAACACTGGGGTGCTCCCAAAATGCACATTTCTAACTGTCAGGTGGGAGTGTTTTGACATTTGTCATTATTGCCCCTCTTCAGCTGGGAGGATTTGCTGAATTAATGGGCAGGGACACCATGATGGGGCAGATTTTACCACCTCAGTTTTTTTATCCTGGAAAGGGATAATATTCCTGTATTACAGGAAGTCCTGAGGAGTCCTCACTGTGTGAGCCTGGAAAGGCAAAGCCTCATTTTTGCCCCTTTTTATTGGGAATCCAGAGACACAAACCACAACAAGAGTCAACCCAAAACACAGCGGGGCCTGGTGCCACTTTCCCAGGAGCAGCTCCGTGTGCAGGTGGATGGAAAGGAAGGGTTTGTTCAGGCAGAGCAGTTTGGGAACCTCCCACACCTGGAGGGACACACTTGTGCTGATCTTCCCACCCACGGCTTGGGGTTATCACGTTCCATGGGGGTGTGAAGGATCTGAGCACACAGAGTGTTGAAAAAAAGCCACCTCAAACATCCCCAGGAACTGAGATGCTCATTCCTGAGGCCAGGAAGGCTTCAAAGAGAGACCCCTCCTGCTGGAAAGAAAGGGAGATGTTGGGAAGACACAGGTGGGATAAACAAAGGGATGCAAATGTGCTCCTCAGGCAGCTGGAAGCTCTGGAATTCCAATATCTTCCCTCCTCATAATCCTAATTGATTTAGGTTGTAGATCCTGCACCTCTCCCAAGACTCGGCCTGGCACCAGGAACTCATCCCTTGTCCTCGTTGTCTTCCTTCTTCCTGGTATTTTGGAAGGAGAGGTTTGCAAACTATCATCCCAATCTGAAGACTCTCTTTTCAGTCTTTAAACCAGAGTCCTTCTGGAGGTAGGAAAGATATTTAACTTTTATTTTTCCACACAGTCCAAGTAACTGGCAGTTATTCACAGCTGTTCCACCCCTGAAATGACACAGTTCCTGTATTCCATGGAATGTATTCAGTTCTCCTAACTTGAGCTTCGCTGCCGATAAATTACAGCAAAGAATGAAGAAACAAAAGATGCTCTACATTTCTCCTTGCTGTCCACGTGCTTTCCTGCATGGAGCCTCAGTTTTGACAGCATGGGGAAATGCACTAAGGCACATCCTGTTATTCCCAGGCCTTTAAAATCATCTACAACTCATGTGTTACAAGCAATGGGAACCATTTGCCCACAATACCATGGCTGTGACTTAAAAGACATGGATCTTGGGGATGGAGGGGAGCAATAATTGTATGAACTGGTCCTTTGATGGTAAGATGTATTTCTCCAGAACAGAACAGCTAATCAACACAAACAAAAGCCACACTGAACATCTTAGCTGCCTTATCCTGCTCCATCATTTGAACTAACATTCTATCCTTGTGTTCTTATCCCCTTTCTGCTGCCAGCACTCCATGATCCGACAAGTGAAACAAGAGAAACAAAACTGCACCGTAAATGGACAGGCAGGTCCCCAACAGCGGGGTTTGGGGCTCAGGGGACTCAAGGATCGCGGACAGCGCTGGGAAGGGAAGGGGAGGGGAGGGGAGCGGAGGGGAGGGCAGGGCGCGGGAAAGGGCAGGGCGCTGGAGCCGCGCACTGCGC
>JAWWLV010000065.1:991075-1093516 GCA_035041135.1 Platyrinchus mystaceus | reverse complement strand
TTCGGGGTGGGGGGGGCGGGGGCGTGGCCTGTGGAAGGGACGCGCCCCCGGGGGGGCGGAGGGGGAATTGGGGGGTACGGGGGATTTTGGGGGGTTATGGGGGGGGCAAGGGGGCTATTGGGAAGTAAGGGGGATTTTGGGCCGTAAGGGGGATTTTTGGGAGAAATAGGGGGTTATGGGGGGTTAAGGGGGATTTTGGGGGGAATGGAGGATTATGGGGAGCAATGGGTGGGTATTGGGGGCCGGCGACGGGGTGGAGTGGGGGCGTCCGGGAAGAGGCTATGGGGGTGAAGCAAGGCGGGGTTTGGGGGTCTGGGGGCAGTCGGGGGGGGTGGTATGGGGGACAGGGCTGACCACTGGTCCCTGGTCCCTGCCCAGAAGGGCTAGTCCAGGATGTTTTGTGGGGGCAGCACAAGGCCCTCCTTCCCCAGCCCAAAGCACGAACTCCACACATGGCTCTTTGCACCCCTTTATTCCCCCTGGAGCCCCAAATCCCACAGCTCCCACATCCCAACATTTCCAAACCCCAACCTTCCCCCCAAGCCCCACAGGAAACAACATCGTGTCCCTTTCTGGGGTCTTTTTTTTACCCAAATTCAGAACATTTAAGCTCAGACTATTTACACCCAACCCCCCTCTTGCATATCCAGGGAATCCCAAAGCCTTTCCCAGCTGTGGGATGTTCCCTCTGGGAGCCCCTGACCCCCCATTCCCGGGATACCCCTGAAGGGGTTTTAGTGTTGATTTGGCTCCTTGGAGCCTCCCAGGGCTCAGGAAGGGCTTTTTTCAGGATGAGTTTTCCAGATTCCACCCCGGAGAGTGACCGAGGCTCTTGCATAGCCAGGGGCAGGGTGGGAAAAGGGATGGGGGAAGAAAGCAGGAAAACAGGAATAAAAGCATTGGGGGGAGGGTGAAGAACCTAAAACAAGACATTTTCCAGGCCTAAATTTTCTTCCTGGAGCCAGCCTGGGGCTTTCCTGGATCATCTTTCAGGTCCTTCCAAGCCAAACCATTCCATGATTCCCTGGTGGAATTCCTGCTGCTGGCTGATGAATTCTGTGGGTTTTTTCCTTATTATTTGCCTTAAACAGCCCCAAAATCCACTGGATTCCTCCTCTAGGTTGGGGAATGCTGGATCAGCTTCTCTTGGTGCTCCAGCACTATCCAGGGAAAGTGTCTGCTCTTGGATGGAGCATCCCAGGGATTGAGGAGGAAAACGGGGCAATGAACCAAGAGCAGGAGGGAAAAACATGGAATTTGAGGGGAAAAAGCAGGAGAGTGGGGGTGGCGTGGAGGGATTTGCATAAAAGCTCCAGGATTTTTCCAGTGTGGGCTCCTTCTGCTTTCCAGGAGCTGTGGCTGGGCCAAAGTCTGGGGTTTTTTTGGCTAAAAATCCCCAAATTTTGCCGTCAGGAGCCAGATGATCCCAAAAAACCCCAGAGTTTTCATCCCTGTGCTGTGCCAGAGGCCCCCATCCCTGTGCTGTCCCAGCCCTTCCAGAGCCTGGAATAAAGTGCAGAATGTCCGTGTGGTGGGAAGAGAGGCACAGGGAGAGCCGAGAGTGGGAATTTCCACCTTCTGCCGTGCAGGATGAGCCCTCCTTGCCCCGGGAATGCTGTGGGAGCTTCCCTGATATAAATATATATAAATATATATAAATATATCCACTCATGTCTGGGCCTTGGGGGCCTTGGAGAAGGAGGGAATGAGCCCTGATGTGGGAATGCGGATCCCACACCCCTCATTCTAAGAAGAATTGTGGATCCCAAACCTCTCATTCCCAGGAGAATTGTGGATGACTCATTCCCAGGAGTACTGTGGATGCCCCATTCCCAGGAGGAGCCATGTGAGGGGAATGAGGCTGAGTCCAAACGTCACCACAGAGCCACAAACCCAAGGCTGGGATTCAAACGCCGCCAATCCACCCCAAAAACCTCTTGCAGAGAGCCCCGGGAGCCGCAGGAAGTGGGAGCGGGGCCGGAGGGACGTTCCAGGTGGGATCAGGGGGTGTAGGCCGGCGGGGGCTGGAACTGGTTGATCACCTCGTACTCGGCTGAGTAGGGCTCGTTCTCCTCCATCTCCGAGAGCAGCTCCAGCGCCTGCTCCTCCTCCTCGGTGGGATAATGCCGGAGCAGGTTGGCAGCCGTGGCCAGGATCGAGGCCCCCCCCGCCCCCGCCACCAGGTAGAAGCTGACGGCGAAGGTGACATAGACCTGGGAGCCGTGGTATTTCTTGTGCTGCTGCTGCTGCGCCAGGATCAGCTCCGATGCCCAGTAGCAGAACCCGATGACGGTGGCACATTGCAGGACTGAGAGGGACAGGGAAAACAGGGAGAAATGGGAGAAAAATCAGTCACAAGGTAGTTTGGGATGAACAGGGATGTGGGGAAGGGCAGAGCTCGGGGTGAAACACGGTGACAAACACCCAAAACCCAGCCAGAAATCCACCAAAAATGTGAGGATTTCCCTGCAGAAATTCCCAGCTGGAATTCCCTGGCTGTACCTGTGAGGATTTCCCTGCAGAATTCCTGGCCGTACCTGTCAGGATGTGGGCGAAGGCGTAGCGCCGGGTGATTTTCAGCGCTGGGTGTTTGGGGCCAAACACATCGAGCAGAAAGGCCGAGAGGCTGCACAGGATTCCCAGGAAGCAGAAGGCAGCGATGACCCGGAGCAGCAGCACCGTCTGTGGGTTCATGCAATAATCTGGGAGAGAGGGATGGGGTGAGCACCCAAAAAAACCTCTTTTCCACCCAAATTTCCCCCTGCTCCCATCCCGCCTAGATCCTTGAGAATTAAAACCAGAACCCCCCAGATTCCACAAGGTTCATGACAGGGAAAGGGGCTGTAACACCTTCACACCCTCAAACCATCTCAGGTTTTAATAAATTGAACCAAATATTCATTTAAATATCATGTTAATTAGTGCTAATGAACATGTGCTAGTGTGAGACATGCTGGGAATGAGTTTCCAGCTCCATCCGGGTCTGAGGGGAGTGAGTAATGCTGGAAAAACAGGTGGGAAGGGGCCTCTCCAAGGGCCACAGGTAACCAAAAGCAGGAAAATAGACATGGAATGCAGCTGCCTGTGGAGTTATACCCCCTTCCAACCCAAACCATTCCAGGATTTTATATATGGAGTTGAATTTGTACAGTGGGGCCGTGGGTGTTGGTGGAAGGGAACAGGAGGATTTGGAAGAGGATGGAAGGGGGTCAGAGGGAGATGGAAAGGGATGGAGTGAGTAGAGAGGGATGGAACAGGGACAGAGGGGTTGAAAGAAGATGGAGAGGGGAGGGAAGGGGATGGAGAAGAATGGAAGGTGAGATGGAGGTGGGACAGAGAGGGATGGAAGGAGGATGGAAGCAGGACAGAAGGGGGTGAAGAGGATGGCAGGGGATGAAGAAGGATTGAAGAGATGGAAGGGGCCAAAGGGTCTCACCTCGGAGCAGCTCGGGGTTCACGTAGCCCAGCACATCGGCCACCCCCAGCTCCTGGCGGGCGCAGGTGCCGCCGTGGATGCGGAGCCAGGCGGGCTCAGCCAGGGCGGTGCAGAGCGCGGTGATGGACAGAGCCCCGGGCAGCGCCGACGCCAAGCTCCGCTCCGGCTGCTTCGGCAGCCCCGCCGCGCCCCTCCGCCGCCTCCCGCCTGGCCCCGCCGGCCCGCCCGGCGCGTACATCGCGGCGGGCACCGGCACCGGGGGCACCACCGGCACCGGCGACACCGGCACCGGGGGCACCGGGGCCACCGGGAACGGGACCCCTTGACCCCCGCTCTCGACCCCCGGCAGTGGCTCCGGGACACTCGGCGGCGAGCCCGGGACCACTGGCAGCGGGCCCACGGGCACCGTGACAAGCGGCAACGGGTCCGGGTTCACCGGCAGTGGGTCCGGCCCCACAAGAGCGGCTCCGCGTCCCCGATACCGGCCCCGGGCCCCCGACACCGGCCCTGGATCACCCCACACCGATCCGGGGTCCCCACAGTGGCCCCGGACCCCCCGATACCGCCCCGGCTCCTCTCGGCAGCGGCTCCGGGGACCCCGTCCGCGTCTCCCGTTCCCGGTTCCCGGCCCTGCCCGTTCCCGTCCCCGCCCCAGTTCCGGCGCGGCCGTTTCCGTTTCCGCGCTGTCCCCGCGATGCCCGAGCCGCTGTCGCTGCTGTGCCGGGTCCCCGCGCACCCCGAGTCCCGCTGCTGGGCCCTGGCCTGGAGCCCCGGCGGGGCCCTGCTCGCGTCCTGCGGGGGGGACCGCGCCGTGCGCGTGTGGGGACGGGCGGGTATGGGGGGAACGGGCCGGGCGGGACCGGGCCGGTGTGGGGGAGAGCGGAGCGTGCGGGGCTGGCAGGGGGAGGAAGGATCGGGGCTGGGCGGGTACGGGGAGAGCGGGGCTGTGCAGGTACGGGGAGCCCAGGGTGTGCGGGGCTGTGCAGGTGCGGGGAGCCCAGGGTGTGCGGGGCTGTGCAGGTACGGGGAGCCCAGGGTGTACGGGGCTGTGCAGGTACGGGGAGCCCAGGGTGTGCGGGGCTGTGCAGGTACGGGGAGCCCAGGGTGTGCGGGGCTGTGCAGGTACGGGGGTCCGGGCGGGTGCGGGGGAGCCACGGGAGGAGGGCACTGTGAGGAGGGGACGGGGTTACAGGCCAGGTGTGGGCGCGGCTTTGCTGGGGGCGTGTCCCGTGTCCGGGGGGTCCCGTCCTGGGCTGGGGGAGGCGGGGGGTGACTGGAGCAGGGCTGGGGTGGCAGAGGCTTGGCCTGTGCCCATGGGGTCCCATCCCACCCCCCCAGGGTCCAGCTGGACGTGCCGGGCGGTGCTGGGGGACGGGCACCAACGCACCGTGCGCAGGGTTGCCTGGTCCCCTTGTGGCTCCTACTTGGCTTCTGCCAGCTTCGATGGCACCACCTGCATCTGGAAGCGACAGGAGGATGGATTTGAGGTGAGACACCTTCCCCCCCCAGAATCCCTCCAGCCCCCCTGGGGCCCTCCAGTCCACCCCAGCCTTTGCTGTCCCCCTGCAGTGCGTGGCCACCCTCGAGGGGCACGAGAATGAAGTGAAGTCGGTGGCCTGGGCACCCTCGGGGTCCTTGTTGGCCACGTGCAGCCGAGACAAGAGTGTCTGGGTGTGGGAAGGTGAGGAGGGGCTGGGTGGGGCTGGGAAGGACGTGGGTGGGGGGGGCTCAGGGGCTCAGCCAGACCCTCACGACTTCTCTGTCCCCCCACAGTGGATGAGGAGGAGGAATACGAGTGTGTGAGTGTCCTCAACACCCACACACAAGATGTGAAGCATGTGGTGTGGCACCCGAGCCAGGAGGTAAGAGTCCCCCCAGGTCCCATCCTGCCTCCCCCTACCCCTTCCCAGTCCCTCCTGTGGTCCCATCCAGAGTGATTTAGGGTCACTTTGCCCCCCCACATGTCCCCCCTAGCTCCTGGCCTCTGCCAGCTATGACGACACGGTGCGTCTGTACCGGGAGGAGGAGGATGACTGGGTGTGCTGTGCCACCCTGGAGGGACATGACTCCACCGTCTGGGCCGTGGCCTTTGACAAGGAGGGGGAGCGTCTGGCATCAGTCAGCGACGACAGGACCCTCCGAGTGTGGCGCCGGTACCACCCCGGGAACCAGGAAGGTGAGGGGGGGGGCAGGGAGAGAGGAAAGAGGGAGAAGGGAAAGGGAGGAGAAAGAGGGAAAAAGAGAGGGGAAAGAAGGGGAGAAAAGGTAATAGAGGAAAAGAAAGAGAGTCAAAAGAGAAGGAGAGGAAGAGAGAAGGCAGAGGGAAAAGAGCAGGAGACAAGGAAGAAGGAGAGAGGAAGAAAAGGGAAATGAGGGAAAGGGAAGGAAGAGGAAGAAGGAGAGGGAAAAGAGAGGGAAAGAGAACTGAGCTCTCTCACCTCCCTCCAGGCGTGGCCTGCAGTGGCACTGATCCCACCTGGAAGTGTGTGTGCACCCTCTCGGGGTATCACAGCAGGACCATCTACGATGTATCTTGGTGAGGGGCAGGTATTGGGGGCACCTCTGGCCCTGTCCCTTCCTGGTGACACCCACGACCCCTCCAGGTGCCACCTCTCTGGGGCCCCGTCCCTCCCTGTGACCTGCTCCAGGTGCCACCTCACCAAGGCCTCATCCCCTCCCTGTGACTCCTCCAGATACCCCCTTATTGGGACACTGTTCCTTCCAGATGCCACCTCCCCAGGTCCCATCCTCTCTCTGTGTCCCCCAGGTGTCACCTGACGGGTGCTCTGGCCACAGCCTGTGGTGATGATGCCATCCGGGTGTTCGAGGAGAGCCCCACATCAGAGGAGGCCCAGCCCACTTTCAGCCTCACCGCCCACGTGCCCCGGGCACACTCCCAGGATGTCAATGGGGTGGCCTGGAACCCCAAGGAGCCAGGACTATTGGCATCCTGCAGTGACGACGGGGACATTGCCTTCTGGAAGTACCAGAGTCCCGAGGGCTGCTGAGGGGGACAGACCCCCCTGTGTGTCCCCCTGAGCCCGCCCTGGCCTCTTCCTCCTCACCAGTGGAAGGCCAGAACAGCTGTGCCAGACTCTGGTTGGATCCAGGATCTGGAGCAGGACTTTCTCCCCTCTCTTCCCACATCCAATAAATCCACGAGCTCCTGGCCTCTGGATCTTTCTTTCACAAGTGGTTTGGGGGTTTTGGGTTGCTGGTTGGACTTGATCCTGAAGTCTCTTCAACCTTCAGGATCACACACCTGGGATCTTTCTTTCACACTCCTGGAACCCTCAGAGTGACACAACAGGGTGTGAGTGCTCCCTAAGTATGGATGAAGTGGCACAAGGGGACAGGACCAACCAAGGGGAAGCACTGAGGTGTTGGGATTATCATAGTTTTCCCAGAAATGCCCTAATTAGTGCTGCTTATGAGCTTGTTGAGCCTCAGGGTGAAGGCAGAGCTCAGTGAGTCTGGGGTCACACCTTTTCCCCCCTCCCCACCCCATCAGCACAGTCAGGTCCCGAGATTTATTGCAGTTGCTGTCACGCAGCTCCTGCCTAGAAACACTGTACAAAGCATCCACACTTTAAAAAACCAAAGGAAAACACATGGAAACAACACAAAGGGAGGGCACATGAGTGCTGTGGAGGTTAGGGGTGGGGGGCTGAGCTCTGGGGGGATCCTCTGGCCTGTGATCAGTCAGAGTCGCTGTCGCTTTCCGCCTCCTTCACGTCTACACTGAACTTGTACTCCTGGTCACAGCCCATGTAGGCGTCACTCATGAAGTACAACGTGTAGTTGTGAGTCCCCGTGGCCGGAGCCACGAAATCCAGCTTGACCTGGGTGGGGAGAGGGAAGTGTTGGGATGGCAGTGGGGACATCAGGGAAGGTGCCCAGTGCCACCCCCAGTGCCACACCCACTCACCTTGGCCTTCTGCTGCAGCGTCAGGCGCTTGATGGAGATGAGGCTGTTGGACTTGGAGTCTCCGATCACTACCCACCAGCCCTCCTCACGTTTCTGAGGGAGAGGGAGGAGCAAACAGGTGAGATCTGGGGACAATTCCCCCCCTCCCCAACCTGCCACCTTGGTGTCACCATACCTGTGGGAACAGGGGTGCGATGACAGGCCCTGTGACCTCCTCCTCACGCTCCAGCTGCACCAGCACCACCACGGGCCCTCCACTGCAGGAACAGAACAACAGAATCATGGAATGATTGGGGTTGGAGGGACCTTAAATCCCACCCAGCTGGAGGGACCCCAAGGCCACCCACCTGCGGATGCTGTCCTTGTCCACTACCTCATAGGACAGCTCGATGTTGGGGTAGCGGTTGCAGAACCGGGCGACATCAGCGATCTGGGAATCCGAGAGCTGCAGCAGCGCGTTCCTGTCCTCGTCCTCCATCTCCATGATGTCAAACACTCTCTCCACGCCCTGCAAGGAGGGATTTTTTCAGCCTGGAGCTTCCTGGCACTCCGAGGGCAGGACCCTGGTGCTCCTCCCACCAGAATTTACCTTGTCTGTGCAGCGCTTGATGTGCTCTGAGGTGAAGTGAGGCAGCTGCTTGAGGTAGGAGTCCTTGGACCACATGGCCTGGGTGACCATCTGGGCCAGCTCCATGGCGGCCAGAGCTGGGCTCAGCCACCCATTGCTGGACAGCACATCCACGCAGGCCTGGATCAGCCGGATCGCCTGGACATGGGGGACAGGGACGGGTCAGGTGGTGGAGATAGAAACACAAGGGGTTGGGTTGGTGTGCCCAGGGTTTGGTAGCAGACGGGCTGCAGGGTTGGATTCAGTGAAAAGCTGGCGGAAGTTTCCCCCATGTCCAGCAGAGCCAATTCCAGCAGATCCAAGATGGACCCACCGCTGGCCAAAGCCGAGCCCAGCAGGAATAACAGTGACACCTCTGGGATAACATGTTTAAGAAGGAAAAAGTTACAGCACAGATGGAATTGGGTGCAGGGAGGAGCAGAGTGAGAATGTGTGAGAGGAGCAGCCCTGCAGAGCAGCAGGAACAACGTGAGATGAACTGACTGTGACCCCCATTCACATCTTTGGAGGGAGGAGGGAGAGCCCGGGAAGGAGGGAGGGGTGAGAGGAAAGTGTTTTTTGAAGACTTAACTTTTCATTATCCTGCTCTGATTTGGTTGGTAATAAATTCAATTCCTACCGTCATTCAAGTCTGTTTTGCCCATGGAGGTGATTAATGAGTGATCTCTCCCTGTCCTTATCATAACTCATGGATCTTTCCCTGTATTTTCTCTCCCCTGTCCAGTTGTGGAGGGCAGTGACAGAGTGGTTTTGGTGGGTCCCCCAGCCCCACCTTGCTGAGGATCTCCTCGGTGTCCGACTGCAGCTCCGCGCTCAGCTGCATCCGGGACAGGTGGGCCTGGAGCAGCAGGTTGGTCTTGACGTGGGGATCATTGAATTTGGGGTTGGTCAACTTGTGGGGGACCTTTTGGGACAGCTGTGGGGAGAAATCATCAACCCATCAGTGCTTTACCCCAAAAACATGGACAGTTCCATCTCTGGTGTGATTCAGAGAAACCACCTTTTGAAATCACAGCATTAATTAGGACAGGAAAGAGCTCTGAGATCATAGAATCACAGAATTAATTAGGTTGGAAGAGACCTCCAAGGTCATTGAGTCCAACCTGCGACCAATCCCCACCTTGTCACCCATCCCAGAGCACTAAGTGCCATGTCCAGTCATTCCTTGGACACCTCCAGGGATGGGGACTCCACCACCTCCCTGGGCAGCACCTTCCAATGTCTGACCACCCTTTCCAAGAAGAAATTTCCCAAAGGCTCACCTGGCGCAGCAGGTTGTCCTCATGGTGCCGGATGGGGATGTTCTCATACTCGGCAGCGTTGGAGATGATCTCAATGAGCCCTCTCACCTTGGTCTTGGCATTGAGGGACATGCTGAAGAGCTCTGGGGAAGAGAGGAGTGGAGACAGCATGAAAACACTGATATTTTTCAGAGAAAAGAGGCAAAAGGATAGAGTTTTACACACCCACAGCACCTTCTCCATCACCTGCAGCACTGGATCAGGGATGGACAGCAGGTGTGGTGCCTGTCCCTGGGGAGCCCTCACCTATGGTGGTGTAGTTGATGTAGTAGTAGGCAGCGATCATGCCCAGGTTCAGAGGAGCCACATCCATCTCATCTTCGATGCTGATGCACTTGGACTGCTCCAGGTCGCTCAAGGTCTGCTCCACCAGCTCGGACAGGTGATCCGAGAGGTGCCTGTGGGACACACCTGTGGGTACAGCAGAGCTCAGAGACTTTCCAGGAAGGGCAAAAAAGCTGCAGAGCCCACAGGCAGAGGGTCCCTGATACCCTCAGCCCTCTCTGCCCACCTTGCAGGTTGTAGTAGTTGGGGTTCTGGGTCATCCTGCGGTACAGGAAGGTCCAGGTGAGATAATCCACCGCATCCTGCTTGTTCTCGATGGTCTTGGTGACGATCTCGGCGTTGAAGTGGTCGTGCATGCAGTGATCCAGGTGGGATTCCACTGGCAGGGGCTCGTACAGGAACTTCTTGAAGAAATCCTACAGCCAGGGCAGGAGGGAAGGGGTAAATAAACCTCTAAAATCCCAGAGTGACTCCCAGGTCACAGCGCTCTGGGAGGTTTTGGGTCATCTCCACAGCTCTGAGTGAGGGTTATCTATCAGCTGGGAGACAAACATCTGCCTCCACACCCTAGGAAGATATTTGAAGACCAGGAATGTGCTCCAGCCCTCACCCACCTTTTTGGACCCCTGGCACATGATGACACAACGGCCCTCGTCGTCCTGCAGCGGGCGGTTGGCGTGGCCCACCATCTGCAGCACATCGTAGATGGGGTAATCCACATACCTAGGCAGGGACAGAGGGTGAGCAGAGCTCCATGGAGAGCTCCCAGGGATCCTCCCGGTCAGGGATGAGGCCCTGTGGGATCGTGGGGCTCCACTCACGCATGGATCTTGCCGTTGTAGTACTGGGTGTCCATGATGATCACCAGATGGGCCGCGATGTTCATGCCCCAGCACAGGCTGCGGGAGGCCACCATCACCTGAACTGCGCCTGGAAGGGGCACAGGGAGCGTGCTCAGCCCTTTTGCAGGGCACTGGAATTGGGGGGGGAGAGAGATACATGGGGTTTCGCACTCCCCATAGGGGTCTGGGAATACAGGGAGGTGCAGGAAAGGTGGGGGGTGATGTTTAAGATGACAGATTTTTTGGACGTGAGAGGCAGAGGATCATGGAATCATGGAATGGTTAGGGTTGGAAGAGACCTTAAAGACCTCCCTGTTCCACCCTCTGCCATGGGCAGGGACACCTTCCACTCTCCCAGGTTGCTCCAAGCCCCATCCAACCTGGCCTTGAACACTTCCTGGGATCCAGGGGCAGCCACAGATGCTCTGGGAATTCCATTCCAGCCCCTCCCAATCCTCACAGGGAAGAATTCCATCACAATATCCCATCTAACCCTGCCCTCTGTCAGTGGGAAGCCATTCCCTCTTGTCCTGTCCCTCCAGGCCCTTGTCCAAAGTCCCTCCCCAGCTCCTGGAGCCCCTTTAATCTCTGGTAGGGGCTCTCAGGTCTCTGTTAGAAGTGCCACAAAGCTTGGACAAGGTGTCATCTCCAGTTCCAAGACTTTGGGCCCTGTTGAGCTCCAAGGAAAAGGGTTCCAGGCCCTGTCCCCACCTCACGCCTTACCAGAGCTGAAGAGCTGCTCCACCACACGCCGTTCCATGGCCGTGAGCCCCTCGTGCAGGTACCCGACCCCGTTCACCAGCGTCTCCTTCAGAGTATTGTCATTCAGCTTGTCCAGGTACGGCACCAGGTCCTTCTCTGCACAGTGCAGGAACCTGCCCGGGAACCATGAAATGGTTTGGGTTGGAAAAACCCACTGAGATCAGCAAGTCCAACTGTTCCCTCCTTTTCTCCAGGCGGAGCCCCCCCAGCTCCCTCAGCCCCTTCCCCAGTTCCGTCCCCTTCCCTGGACAAGCTCCAGCCCCTCTCTGGGATGCGAGTGCCCCCGTGATGTCCCCCCAGGTGCCCCATGTTCCCCTCCAGGTGCCCCATGTCCCCCCCATGCCTCCACCTCTGGCGCTGCACATCCGAGGCACAGGTGGTGAGGATGTTGATGGCCGTGAGCCGGGTCTGTTTGCGGGAGGGCACGAAGACAATGACGGGTTTTTTGGGCGAGTGCTTCATGACCGCGTGGTACACGGGCTTGGCCATGGACAGCAGCCGCGTCTGTGTGTGGCTGATGTTGAAGCCCTGCCCAGGAAGAGTCACCAAACCAGTTATATTTTCTTTAAAAATACAGATATGATATTATAATCATATTATAATCACATTATAATCACATAATCACATTATAACCACATTATAAAATATATTAATAGTCTTGTGCCAGCTGTCTTAATTACCTGTATCAGTGATTAGTTAATGTGGACTAGGAGATATCTTAGTTTTGGGAACAAGGGTTGTGTGTCAGAGCAATGAAGGCAATAATAATTGTAATAATATATAACAATCCAAAATAATATAATTAAATTATACTTTATATTTGTATTCATTTATTTATTTACTTATAAACCCCAATCATTCAGTGTCCTTTCACTCTAATCCATCCCAAAAGGATTACCAACAAGAATCAATGAGATAAGAATTCACAATAACAGGAACTAACAACAATCGCAAGGAATTATTAACAAAAAGAATTAACAACAATCCCAAGGCACCATCGCCCTCCAGGGACAAGTGGAACACAGGTGCCACTCCCAGCCCTACCTGGATGTGCAGCTCCAGGGGCACGGGGCGCACGTTGGGGTGGAAGTTGAAGGTGGAGGTGGCACTGCAGCCTAGCCAGTGGGCCACGTCCTTGGCATTGGATAGGGATGAGCTGAGGGCCACAATGCGGATCGGCCGCTCGATCTGAGAGGAGATGTAGCGCATCCGGGAGCAGATCACCTCCAGCACGGGCTGTGGGGGCACACCTTGGAGTGGGAATGGGGACACAGAGAGCTCCCAGCTGGGCAACAGGTGGGAGATCCCAGGGGATGCCCCTCCTGAGCTTCCCAAGGGATATAGCCCTCCTATGCCAGCCCACAGGAATTCGCAGCTGGGGAAGCTGAGCTGAGACTGGATACAGCATCAATCCACCCCACTCCCAGCAAGGAAAGCTGACTGGACCTGGATACAGGATCAATTCACCCCATTCCCAGCAGGAAAAGCTGATCCAGCACCAACCCACCCCCCACAACATCCCCCAAGGAGCAGCTCTTTCTCCCCTCTCCAACTCACCCCATTTTCCCCCCCAATCAGGTGCACTTCATCCACAATGAACAGATTCACGTTCTGGACATTCTTCCTCTGCTTCCAGCGGCGGGACAGGATGTCCCACTTCTCCGGGGTGCTGATGATGATGTTCCCTTTTCCCAGCAGCTTCAGGTCAGTGCTGGTTTCCCCTGTCAGCAGAACCACCTTCTTGTTGAGGCGCTCCTGGAACTTCTCATACCAGTCCATGAAAACCTGCCAAAAAGTAGGAAGGACGCTGTTGTTACCCTCCATTTCTTAACAAATTCCCGATGAGCAGGTTGGTAGTGGGATGGTGCCTCTGCTCACTCAGGGAGGACACAAATAATCAGATAACTCTGGAGTTATCCCAAGGGTTGTGATGGCAAAAAAGGGATGAGGAAAATGAAATAGGGGATGAGGATAGAAATTTAAGCTGGGATAAGGCCCCAGGTATTCCCAGGATGTTGGACCCACCTGCTCTGCCAGGGCCTCCATGGGAGTAATGTACACACAGCGTCCCTCGGAATTCTGGAGCAACATCCTCAGGATGGCAAACTCAGCACAGATGGTTTTCCCACTCCCTGTGGGGGCTCCCACAAACACATTGTCATCGCTGTTGTAAACCGTGTTGAACACTGGGGACACAGGGACAACGAGTTCAGTGAAAATCACCATGGATTTATAGGAACGGGATGCGAAAACATGGTCTGGATCCAGCCTGCACAAGAGGAGCTCCAGAAAAGCCTGTTTAGGGAGTTTTAGCCTGGGATTCACTGAGCAAAACAGGTTCTACTCCATGACAGGAGCTCCCAAGTGCGAATTCCCCATTCCAGACAGGGAAACTCCACAAGGGGAGCTCCTAACTTCATCCCTGCAAGCAGCAGAGCTGGAAAAGTCTGAGCACAGCATCCAGGAGCAAACCTGCTGCTTCATGAATGTGACAAAGATCCTCTGGAGAAAGATTTTGAGCCATCAAACCTCTCAGGCTCCAGGAGGTTAAGGGATACATCATTTGTTATGAAATTCCTGACTTCACATGGACAAATCCCACAAAAACAAGGCTGGATGGGGGCTGGGGGCAGCTTGAAGGAGGGGAAACACCCACCCTGGGTCTGGATGGGGTTGAAGAAGGGGAACTTGTCCTGGTAGAGGCTCTCGAAGGCGCTGTTCCGCAGGGCTGACACGGGCAGGGGCTGCAGGTCCAGCAGCTCTGTGGGGGGTGGATACTTCTCTGGGAGGATCAGATGCCGGAAGGAAACGGGCAGCTGGGTCTCGCAGGCTGTCACACACACAAAAACACATTTTCACCTTCAAAACCACTCCCGTGACTCCATCTCTAAACATAAAAACACACTTTCAGTTCCAAAACCCATTCCACAGTTCCCTCCCCCCCACACAAACATTTTCCCCTCCAAACCCACTCCCACAGCTCCATCCCTGGGCTCCCACTGTCAAGGGGATCCTCCAGTTCTGTTGTCACTTGGATTCCAGGAGGTTTTTCCTCCAGAAAAGCACTCAGAGGGGGGATTAATCACCCCCCTGAGTCCCTTGGGGGAAGCACTGGGGTGCTCTGGGGTGAGGGGACTCACAGAGCCAGCGATCAGAGACCACCCGGATGAAGTACTGGGGGGGCAGTGGCTCAAACACGGGCACGAAGAAGGTCACCAGGTGCTCATCCTGGGCATACTTGGATTTCAGCAGGAAGTACTCGTGGTGCAGGATCACCTCACTGTCCACATCCTCCACCAGAATCCAGAAGGCCTCAGAAGAGCCGTGGACCTGAGCAGGGACAGATCTCACCTTCAGGGCACAGCCCAGAGCCCCCAGTTCCAGACAACCTGCAGCTGTCCCACAGCAACCCAGACCCAAAAATGCCCTTTTTCCAGCAAACAAGGTATTTACCCTGATCATTTTCACAACCAAGACACCTAAAATGCCCTTTTTCCACCAAAGTATTTTCCCTAATGATTTTCACAATCCAGCCCAGGAATTCCCCCTTTTCCCCACCATCCTGAGAATTTTTGGGGGCAGAACTCACCTTCTCATCCCACTGGAAGTCGGGAGCAATGGTGAGCTCCACTTTGAGGGTGGAGCGGGTTATGGGCTGTAAATGAACTGACAGCTCCAGTTTGGGGAACAGATGAACGTATTTGTGGATCGTTTTGCCCATTTTGGGCATCCTGATCAGTTCTCCTGCAAGAAAAAGGGGACAGGGTGACCATAGCTCCCAAACTGAGGATTCCAAGCAATCCCAGCAGCTGGAAGGTACCAGGATGAAGCTTCTGCCCTCCTCCAGCTGTACCAAGACCCTCAGAAGGAACAAGCCCCCCCAGTCTCTGTGTCAAAACATGGAATCATGGGCGGAAACATGCAGCCCCTTCCCGTGCCTCAGTACCGATTTCATTGTGGTTCAAGTCATAGAGTCGCTCAAAGGGGAAATTCTTCTTCTCAATTTTTTTCACCACCTCCTCAGGCAGCTTCTTGAACTGGCGCAGGGGACACATGGATTGCCACCTGCGGGGACACGCGGATCAGACACGGGAACCCCGGGAAGCCTGGAAGCAGGACCTCCCCAGATCTCCTCACTCACATGCGCTTGTCGATCATCTTGCAGAGGTTGAGGGTCTTGTCGGTGAGCTGGGCCCAGCCTCGGTTGAGGACGATCTCAAAGATGGCTCTCATGAGCCTCCCGGCCGACTGTGGGCATGGAGCAGCTCCAGATCAGCACATCCCACCCTTCCCTCCTTCCCACCCCAGTTCCTAATCAGCTAAAACTCACGGAATTGTTTGGGCTGGAAGGGACCTTAACGCCCATCCAGTCTCACTCCCTGCCACAGGCAGGGACACTTTCCACTATCCCAGGTTGCTTCAAGCCCCATCCAACCTGGCCTTGGACACTTCCAGGGATCAAGGGGTAACCACTTAATTATTGTGATTCCAAACCCATGAAGATCTCATTTCTCTCCTGACAGGAATTGCACCTTCCCACCACTCCCGGCTCTAATTTCCAGAGGCATTTTTGACCATAAACTCAATGTCTGAGGTGGAAAGAGTTGTGGGATTAGACAGATCGTAAGGGAACATGCTCACTCCTCACCTGGGTCACATATACCATGTCAGCCATGAGGGCGAACCCCTCCAGCTTCAGCTGGGATATGAAGGCCTGCAGGAGCACGTTGATCTGGGAAGGACAAGGACAGCCTCTCAAGATACATCCTGGGAAAACTGCTTTTCCTGGTACCTGATTCCCTCTTCTCAGCTCCCCTCTTGGTGCCCAATCCCAGTGGATTGAGATGGACATGGTAGGACAGCAGTGACCAATAAGACTGGCTGTCCCCAACCAGGGACATGGAGCACCTGCAGCTCTTTGAGCATTCCAGACACATCCAGGATGTCCCACAGACGGAAGGGAGCAGAATTCCTTGCCCTGGGGGGAATTTGCTATCCCAGCTCTCTCCCAAGGATCCTGCTCCCCTCTAGACAGGTGGAGAAGCCTCTCCAGGGCTCACCTTGGCACTGGGCTCCTCAATGCTCTCCTTCACTGGGATGGGAACTCGCTCCAGCAGCTTCTGCAGCTCCAGCTTCTCCTCCTGCAGGAAAACAAGGCAGGAGGGATGACATGGTCCCTCAGAGAAAGCTCTGCTTTGTCCCTGCAGCACCAGGATCAGTTGTTTTGTTGTTGTTTGGCTCCGTACCTCCCTCACAGTGATATTCCGGAATTCCGAGGACAGGGAGAAGACCCGGAAGAGCTCAATCTCGCTCAGGGTGGGTTTCAGGAGCTGGTTGTAGGTCTGCACGGTCTCATTGGTGATGTAGTAGTGGCTGGCGATGCGGCCCAGCTCCGTCACCTGGGGGGACAAGGGAGGGACGCGGCTCAGATTCCAACTGCTCCTGGCACAGGCTGGATGGGAACAGGGTTGCAGCAGGGAAAATGGCTCCAGGAAAAACTCCCAGGCTGCAAACATCCCAGGAAAGCTGCTTTTCTTGATACCTAATTTCCCAGGAAAGCTGTTTTTCCTGGTGCCTAATCAGCTTTTCTCAGTATATCCTAGGAAAGCTGCTTTTCCTGGTGCCTAATTCCCCTTTCTTGTCTCACTCCCTCCGAAGCAATGGAAATGCAACAGGAATGGGAATCTGCCCAGGAGGCAGCAGCAAACACAAAGCAGGTTTCGAGGGCCAGGTGTTATCCCAGGTGTTATCCCAAGGCCAAGTGTTATCCTGTGCCAGCTTCCTGGAACCACAGATGTGCCCAGCAGCATTCCCTGGAATCCGTGTTTAACCACATCCCTTCTCTGAGCCAGGAGATGCTCTGCTGGTTCCCAGTGCCTTCCCCAGGGGCTGCCTCACCTGGAAATTCCCAGTTTTCTTGTCGTACTTCACCAGGTTGTTCTTGTCCAGCATCAGGGCTGCGGTGTGCACCAGATCCAGGCGCCGCTGATCCAGGAGTGGATCTGCCTTCAGGTCATCATGGGAGATTCCATAGAGGGTTGGGGAGCGCAGCATCCGGATGTACAGGTAGGTATAGCCCAGCCAGTTCACTGCATCCTGAGGGAACACCAACACCATCCCATGAACACAGTCCTTGGAAAGCACAGGTGATGTTCCAGCTCAGAGCCGGGTGCTCCAGATCTGACACAGAGCCTGATCCCAGCTCAATCCCACTGGATCACACTAAACCAGAGCCTGGAAGCGCAGCAGGACCACCCACAGCTGGGTGGTCCTGCACCAGCACCAGAAAAATACTAAGGAATTAAAATCAAAAAAAAAAACCAGCCTCCACATGCAGTTTTTTCCCTGAGTGTCCTTTTCCACAGGGAAAACTTCGCTCTGAGCGACAGAAGCATACAGTCCACGCCTGATTCTCCACCCAGTAATTCCCATGGCTCCAAATCTCTCGAAAATCTCCTGCCAATTCCCACTGGGTGCCAACCAAGGGCACAGATCCCTAAGGAAAGCAGAGATTCCCACTCACCTTAGCATTCTGGACATTCCCAAGGACAGTCTCTGCGTTCAGCATGTCTGGGAGCTTTGAAACCATCTGGCTCTCAATGGGGAGCTGTTGGTTGAGCAGGGACAGGTAATACTGGAGCTCACCATGGGATGTGATGAGAATTCCCTCTCCTTTGGTGTCGTACTGGGGTCTCCCAGCACGTCCCAGCATCTGAAAATGGGAAAACGAGGTCAGCAAAATATCAAAGCTTTGGAATTACATTGTTTTGGTTGGAAAACATCTCCAAGACCATCAGATCCAACCATCAAACACGGAATTTCTCCTTGCTGCCGTGATCTGGGGTTTTCCTGCCAGGTTGCTCAGCCTGCTGCTACTTCCAGCTGGCAGGAGACACATAGAAATAGCTCAGATGTGTCTGGGCAAGGAATTATGGAGAAATTATTCATCCAGAACACTGGGACTGTCTGACAGGAAAGAACAGGGAGCGACCACATGGAGAAGACACAAACGAAGATTTTAGATGTGGGATCTGAGGAAGGGAAAATCCTGCCCCGGGGTCCTGGGGGTTTCTTTGTTCCCAGAAGTACACCTGGAGGATGTCCAGGGCTCCCAGCTCGGTCCAGCGTCCCTTCTCCGGGCTGTACACCTGAGTCCCCTTGATGATGACGGTGTGGGCAGGAAGGTTCACCCCCCAGGCCAGGGTAGCTGTGGAGACCAGCACCTGCAGGGAAAAACAGGGATCAAAGCCGGGCACAAACCTCTTCCGAAGGAAAACATGGATCTAAATGCTGGGCCCAACTCCAGACAAGCACAAAAGGGATAAAGACTGGGAAATGGGACCGTCTTCACAGCTGAGCATGGAAGGGCACGTGAACAGAGGGATCTTAAAACAAATTTTCTGAGAAATCAAAAAAAATCCTTCCAATTATCCCACGGCCAGGAAATTTTGGATGAGGTTTTGCCAAACTCGCATTTGAGGAAGAACCAGCTCTGGGACAGAGCTCTGGCTGAAATCATTTGAAATTCCTGCCCTCTCCCCTCCTGGCCACATGCTTTTACCTATTTTATTCCTATTCTTCAGGAAAATCAGCTAGGCCAAGGGGAGAAATCCCTGCCCTCTCTTCTCCTGACCAAATGCTATTTTGATCCTGTTCTTCAGGAAAGTCAAGGCTGCCTCCAGCAGCAGAGAGGGATGGGGTTGGCTACCCTTGATCCTCAGGATTTTGCCTCAAAAAGGCCATTGGAAAACACAGACTGTGTGTTTTTTGTGAAGAGCCTGTTCTGGTTAAAGCTATGGCTCCTCCTGGAAGTGCTCCTGGCTCACCTGGATGTGCTTGTCAGCAAACAGATCCTCCACCAGCGTCCGATCCACGCGGGTCATCCCGGCGTGGTGGATGGCAAAGCCGTAGGGCAGGAGATCCTTCAGCTCCAGGTTCTGTGGCACAAAAATCAGCTTTGGGGCTTCCACCCAGGGAGAAAACAAGGTGGAGTATCCCAGGGGAAAGGCTGTGAATCTGCACCAAACTGGTAGGATGTTTATCATGGAATCATGGAAAAGCCTTCTGAGGTCATCAAGTCCAACCATTCCCCAGTACTACCAAGGCCACCCCTAATCCATGTCCCCAAGTTCCCCATCTCCAGGGATGTTAAATCCCCTCAGGGATGGGGACTCCACCCCTGTGCCAGGGCTGGACAGCCCTTTCCATGAAGGAATTTCCTCAATATCCAATCCAATCTATCCAATCTCACCTTGCACTGCTCAGCTTCCGTCCTCAGGACCTCGGTGGAGGCTGAGCCCTCCCGCAGGAAGAGGCCCAGGGTGTCCTTCTCCAGGCACATGTCCCTGATGGCCCTGGCTGTCTTCCCAGTCTCCTTCCTGGAGTGCACAAACACCAGGACCTGTCAAACAAGCAGATGGGACATCACTGAGCAGGGAATCACTGTGACAGCTCCTGATAAAGATGCCCAACCCAACTTGCTCCTGGTGCTCAGGGTAAGGAGAGACCTGGAATTAATCCAGATGTGGATGCACACACAAAGCTCCTGATTTAATAGGCAGCACTCCAAAATTCCCTCATCCTAGAAGGACTATCCCTACATTAATCAGAGCTGGCACAGAGAAAACCTGTGTTCCTTTTCCCCTTATGGACCACCCAAGCCCTCCCCTCTACTGCAGCTTCTCCAGAGCAACAGGAGCTCAAAGGGGATTAAGTGTGTCAGGAATAAAGTCTCCAACCTGGTTCTTCCCAGCATGCTCCATAATCTTCTCATAAACAATCTCATTCATGATCTGGAAGCGTTTGATGGCTTTCTTCTCCGTGATGCCAACATAGGTCTGCTCCAGGGGCACCGGGCGGAAGCTGTGGGGAAAAAACCCCCAATCCATTAAAGAGAAAATGAGAGGAAAAACCCTCACACAAAGGTCATAAGGCATTCAAAGGCATCCTGCTTTTTGGCCAGCTCAACTCCTTTATGCCTCAAAGTACTCAGAGCTCTGATGACTCTGGTTGAGCCATAAGGACCAGCCACAATCCCTCCTGATTCCTGGAATCCATTTGCTACTCAGGGAGCAAAGAGGGTGTTCTGGGAACTACTATCCTAGTTTAGGCTTCTTTCCAGCAACTCCTACTGCCCACAGGGATGGCAGAGCTTCTCTGCCTTCTCTAAGCACCTTCCTCCAGGGATGACCATGCAGGAACATGATTTTGGGGATGTGTTTAACTGCTCTAGACCCAAAAATGCTTTTAATGGCCCATCAAAGAGCAACTAAATGTGTGTTGAAGGTCTGGTGAGGCCCTGGCACCATCTGACACATGGACACTCAATGCTGCTGAAGGAGGGAGGTGTAAATCCACCTGGAAAAGCTTTCCAAGGTACCTGTTATCAAAGTAGAACAAGCCTTTGGCCGGGTCCACCCTCAGGAATGTGGCCACGTCCTCGTAGTTGGGCAGGGTGGCACTGAGGCCGACCAGCCTCACATCCTCCTGGGTCATCTCGATGTTTCGGATGGCTCTGGCCACCAGGGACTCCAGGACAGGGCCACGGTCATCGTGCAGGAGGTGGATCTCATCCTGCACAGAGGGAATGGGAACAGAGTTATCCCTGCTTCAAACTGCCTCTGTTTCATTGAATTGTGGAATGGTTTGGGTTGGAAGGACCTTACAGCCCATGCATTCCCACCCCCTGACAAGGGCAGGACACCTTTTGCTATCCCAGGTTGCTCCAAGCCCCGTCCAGCCTGGCCTTGGATACTTCCAGGGATCCAGGGGCAGCCACAGATGCTCTGGGAATTCCATCCCAGCCCCTTCCCTCCCTCACAGGGAAGAATTCCTTCACAATATCCCATCTAACCCTGCTCTCTGTCAGTGGGAAGCCATTCCCCCTTGTCCTGTCCCTCCAGGCCCTTTCCAAAACCCTTTCCCCATATTTCTTAAAAGCCCTCTTTAAGCAGGGAATTATACTCGCAGACCTTTCATCCCAAACACCTACAAGTGGATCAGCTTGTTGATTCCCAGCCTTGGAAACCTGGAACGCCTCCAGGGATGGGGAATCCACAACCTCTCTGGAAAACCTGATCCATTTTTGGGGTGATTCCTCTGCTTACGTGGACTGGAGCAGCTCAGCCAAGGGCTCAAAGCCTCAGTGTCTCCAGAACCAAGAGACACTTTCACACATGTTCAGGAACCACAGAGATGGAGGACACAGTGCTCCCCACCCCCCTCCTCCTCCCTGCCGGGGCTCTGGAGGCCCCAGTGCTGCTCACCAGTATGACCAGTCGCACCAGCTGGGTGTAGGTCCTCTCCCCTCCCTTGCGGGTGATGATGTCCCACTTCTCAGGGGTGCACACGATGATCTGGGTCGCGCTGATCTCCTCTTTGCACAGCTGGTGGTCCCCGGTCAGCTCGGCCACGTTGATCCCGTATGTGGCCAAGCGCTGGGAGGAAACCACAGGGCAAACATGGACAGCCTCTCTCATGAAGGAATTTTCATTATATCCCATCTACACCGCTCCTGGCACCGTTTGAGGCCATTTCCCCTTGTCCGGTCCCTTGTTCCCTGGGAGCAGAGCCTGACCCCCCCCCGGCTCCCCCATCCTGTCAGGGAGTTGCAGAGAACAAGAAGGTCTCCCCTGAGCCTCCTTTTCTTGAGGCTGAGCCCCCACAGTTCCCTCAGCTGCTCCTGGTGCTCTGGACCCTTCCCCTGCTTTGTCCCCTTCCCTGCACATGCTTCAGCCCCTCAATGTTTTGTCATGAGGAGCCCCAAACTGCTCCCCAAATTCAAAGTGCCTCCTGGCACAGGACACTCATCCACCCTCACCTACATTCCAGCACGGGCAGGACCAAACCAGTCCTCACCTTCCCAAAGCTTCCCACCATCTCCTGCACCAAGGACCTCATGGGAGCAATGTAGATGATCTTGAAATCATCCACATTGATGGTCCCGTCCATGTTGATGTGCTTCCCAATCTCCCTCAACATGCACATGAGCGCCACGTTCGTCTTCCCAGCACCCTGGAAGGCAAGAACCACCAAATCCCATCAGATCCCTGACTTCTTCAGGGGAAAGGGTCTCCCAAAGTCATCATCCTTGTGGATTCCCCTCACACAGGCCCCAAATCCCAGGATCTCACCGTGGGAGCACAGAGCAGCAGGTTCTCATCTGACTCCAGCGCTGCACGGTACAGTTTGCTCTGGATACGGTTCAGGGTCTTAAACCCCTCAAATCCAGCCTGGGCGTATTTGGGCAACTTTTCCACAGAAACCAATTGCTGAAAAGTGGGAAGAAAAACAGGAAAACATCAAGTTCAGCCTTTGTTTCAACCTGAGGCTGTGGGGCAGATGTGGGATCTCAAGGACAGCGTGGTGAGCAGCAGCAGGGATGTGTTGCCTCCAGATGGGAGGAAAATCCCCGTGCCCTGGGATCATGAAGCAGGTTAGGAAAGGATCAAACAGGGCTCATTAGCAGGCACATGCACTTCAACCAGGGTAAGTTATATCTGACTACACATCAGAAGATCAAACCCCCACTGTGCTCCTGTGGTGGGACAGATCAGACCACACTGCTGCTTCCAGCAGGGATCAAAAGAGGGGATTTATCCCAATTAATCCCACAGCTCCAGCCCATGTGGGAAGGAGAGAGAAAAAGCAGAGCTAAGGGCTCTGCAGAGCAGCTGGACAGGGCAGAGGAGCCCTGAAATGGAAACCACCGCACAGGATGAACAGCCCACAAGCGGGAAACCAGAATTCAGGAAGTGTCTTCAGACACGTGGAAAAGAAAGGTCTGTAGGGAATGTGAGAGGGAGGAACAGCCACATCAAAGCTGCTGAGTCACAGGAAGTGTCTGTCACGGCATCAGCAACAGCTCAGGGACTCACACAATGGTTTGGGTCGTGAGAGACCATAAAGGTCATCATGTTCCAACCCCTGCCATGGGCAGGAACACCTTCCACCATCCCAGGTTGCTCCAACCTGGCCTCGGACACTTTCAGGGATGAGGTAGACACAGCTTCTCTGGGAATTCCATCCCAGGCCCTCACTCCCTCACAAGGAGGAATTCCTTCCCAATATCCCACCCAAATCTCCCTTTTTCCAGTGGGAAGCCATTCCCCCTTGTTTTGTCCCTCCATCCCTTGTCCAAAGCCCCTCTCCAGCTTTCTGGGAGCCCCTTTAGGCACTGGAAGGGCTCCAAAGTGTCCCTCAGTGCTAAATAAGTCGGAACAGACAGGTCACCAACCTCTTCAGCCCCAAAAGGCTTCGGTTTCAGGGCAGGCACATGAACCTCCTCATAGCCCTTGCGCTGCCGGCGGAATGATCCATCTGGGAGCTGGCATCGCTTGTTGGCCATGAAGTGACTGCCCTGGGCAAACACCAGATCCTCCAAATCCAGCACCTGCCTTGGAGCCAGTGCCTGGAGACAGCAATGGGAAAGGGGCATGGGTTAGGGAACAACATTCTCCTGGTGTTGCACCCTGGGATGAAAGGAAAAGCTGCTGCATCCAGCTGGGAAGCACCTCTGGAGCACATTAGGGCTTGTTCATGGTATCTTTATGCTCATGTCACCACAAATACCCTTTTGGCTCTGATTGAGAAGGTTTCAGGAGGACTGGGAACAGATCCAAGAGTTTTACCTCTCCTCCTTGGTCCAGATCCATGGTTTCCAGATCCGTGTCCATGCGGGACTGCCGCACACGCTCCCGGCGGGACCGTTCCTCCTGTGGGGAGAGACCAGGAGTCAGCCCTGGGAACAGTCTGAGCCTCCTCCCTGGGCTGCCAGGAGCTCCTGTCACACCCTGCAGGTCCTGTGCTCCCATTCCCTACAAGCACAGGCATCCATAGAACCAGGAACAACCATTCTTGGCAGGAAAAAACAGTGTCCTCAAGGCCAGGACATAAATGTGACATTTGGGAGAGCAGAGGAAGGGAAGCAGGGAGGGAAAACATAGCCAACAGTACTTCCCAATTCCAGAGACACTAAATACACAACATATCCAGGGGGTTTTCCAGCCACAAACCAGGAATGTAGTATTAATCCCATAAAACAACCCCCAAATCAGTTCTGTAAAAGCAAAAGCCAAGCAGGGCTCATCCTGCACAGCAATAATCAGGTTCAGTGTCCCATTCCAGCCCCAGAGAAGCAGAGGTGACAACCAGAGGGGTTGAGCCTCACATGGGGGAGGCCAGAGGTGAAACAGGACACTTAAAAGCAGTTCTTAAATGTGGAAGTTGCTGACATGACCTTTTTACTGGGAAAGCACAGCCCTGCGTGCCTCAAAAATAAGAAGTGGTGAAAAGACTGTCCTTTCTCAGCAGCATTTCCCATGGACTGGGGGTTCCAGCTGGGTCAGCAGCTCCACTCTCCCACCCAAATCAATCCAGACACCCCATAGCCAATCCCCCATCCTCCCCCAGCTTCCCCCCAGCTCACACGGATCAGATCCTCCTTCTCCGTCTCGTGCAGCTGGTACAGGAACTTGGAGAGCTCGGGATCTGCTTCCATCTTGCCCATGATCCTTTCCTTCTCAGCTTCACTCTGGGCACTGGCCAGCAAAGTGCAGTACAGGACTGGGTGGGGACAGGAGTGAGAGTGAGCCAAACAAGGGACAAATAACGGTCCAACCTTCCCAAGGCAACATTTCAAAAGCCTTGGACTGTGGTGGAATCATGTCAGAAGAGCAGGAGGTGGAGGGGAAGATGAAAGTGGAGGTGTGAAGATGAAGGTGACAGTGAGGGTGAAGGTGGAGGTGAAGGTAGCAGAGAAGGTGGAAGGGAAGGGGAAGATGATGGCGGAGGGTGACGGTGAAGGTGTGAAGGTGGAGGTTGAGCTGAAGGAGGTGAAGGAAGTGAAGGTGGAGGTCAAGGTGAAGACAAAGGTCACTCACTCATCATCCGGTGCTGCCGCAGGACCTTGATGAAGTCGAAGGTGTTGAAGCCCAGGAGCAGAACCAGCTGGTTCTCACATTCCCGGTCATCACTGGCAGTCTGGGAGAAGAAACACAGGATGACCAGTAACCGCTGTGCCCACAGACCATGGATCCCCGTCTTCCATGAAACCGAAGGCAAAAGGAGCTCAACAGCAGTGACAAACAAGGTCAGATTTCAGCGATTGAGCCTGGAATAACAATCCCACCCTCCCTCTAATTCCTGTTTTTCCCACCAGATCATGATGCCCAAAGCACACCAGCAGCAGAATTAGGAGGGAAACGGACCCCATGGATGATGATCTCCAAGCAAACACCAACACAAACCCAACCACCTCCCCCTCAGGATATCCCTGTGAACTAAGACTAAGCCCAGCCCAGTCCAGTCTTGTCCACAACTCAATTTAATGTGAAGAAACCTAAATTTCTGGGGCAAATTCCTGCCTTCCAGGCAGACAAACACTCCAAGGCCGATGTGATCCCATAGATCAGGTGTCCACTGACCTTCAGGATCTCCAGCACCTCATCTGCCTTTTTCTGGGACACGATGGCGTCATCATAGAAGCGGCTGAGCTGTCGCTGGAGCCAGAAGGCATCAATGTCTCTAGGGTGCAGATCCTTCTTCTTGGAGCTCATCAGCTCCCCTGATGCCACGAGCTTGGGAAAACCCCCCAAAAAAACATTACTTCCTTGCGGCCTTGGTGTGGTGGAGCCACAGTTTGGGGTATCAGAGGGATGTTCATTCTTGAACATCCATTTTGGCTGCACTCAGAGAACTCCAAGGCTCCTTTCCATCCCCAAAGCCCAACAGGATCACCAATCCTGCTCCAGATGACCCCAAGCCCTTGTTCCATGTGACTCACATTGGCTGAGAGGGTGCAACGCACAACGGCCTCATCCCCTTCCATGTCATCGTCCGATGCCTCATCACGGACTTCCCCATAAATGTCCTCATCCCCTTCCTGTGGAAAACAGGGACCTGGTAAGAGGCTCTTCCAAACATCAAAGAGCAGCTTTTCCTTGGCAGGAATGACTCATCTGGCAGCTCATTCCCAAGGGGAACAGCTTGACTTGTGCTTTTAGCGGGAATGTGGTGCTGCGGCTCAGGTGAAGCTCCAAGCGGTATTTCTACTCTAAACAGGATCTGCCAGTGACTCCTCCAACAATACCCTACTTATCCCTGTTTTCTCGCAGCCCTTTCCAAAACCAATCCCGGAGAGCGTTTCTGTGCAACACCTCCACCCAGCACATCCAAATCCCTCTTTTCCATCTGTCAAGTTTCCCCATGAGATCTAAATGTCACCATCTGCCTCCCATCAGGCTGAGTCATGCTAAGCCTTGGATTAGCAGGATAAGACACAAATCCTCCCCAGACTGCAAAGTAGCATCTAAAATAATCCAGGTTCTGCCTGTAAGGGACGTCCCTGAATGGGACAGAGGGAAATGGGATAATTGTGGTCCCTGCAGAGCCACCTCCAGCCTCATCACCTACCTCCTCATCAGACTCAAACTGCACGTTCACCCCATAGGTCTCATCGATGTTGTCATCTGCAGGGCAGAGGGGAGGGAATTCAGCAGGAAATCTGGGCCACACATGCAAAACTCCCAGACCCATATCCCACCCACATCCACACCTCAGAAACACCAAAACAACACGGTTTGGGGGCCTGGAAACCATCCCAAAGCATTTCCCTGCATGCAAACAGCACCAGCCACCCCTCTGCCCGACCCATCCTGGGAGAAGCCCCGTACCCATGTTCTGGATCTCTTTGTCCCCCCCATAGTCGGTGATTTTCTTGCCCAGGTTCACCAGGACGTGGTACCGCGTGTCGTCCGTCTGGCCCAGCAGGAGGTCGATCTCCTTCCGACGCTCCTTGTCCCGCAGCTTCTCATTCTTCAGCACAGCCAGGACCTCATCAGCCGCCCCACAAAGGATGTCCCGGGGCTGGGAAAGGGGTGACAAGCAGGGAATTCAATATGAAAAAGTCTTGAATCTTTCTGGGCCCCCCAAGCACCAAAGAACCACTTCAGCACAACGAAATCACCATCGGAACATCCCCAAGCCCCAAAGCAGCACCAACAGAGGGGAAAAAAGGGAAGGACAACTTTTCTTCATGCCTAGAGAAGCTGTGGATGCCCCTGGATTCCTGGAAGCGTCCAAGGCCAGGCTGGACAGGCCTTGGAGCAACCTGGAATAGCAGAAGATGTCCCTGCCCATGGAACTGGATGGTCTTTAAGGTCCCTCCCAGTGCAAACCATTCCATGTGCTGGTTTAGACTGGATATTGGGAAGAAATACTGGATGTCCCTGGATCCTTAGAAATGTTCCAGGCCAGGCTGGATGGGGTTTGGAGCAACCTGGTCTATGGAAGGTGTCCCTGCCCATGGCAGGGGGTGGAACGGGGGATGATCTTGTCCCTCCAACACAAACCATTCAATGTCTCCATGAACCCACACTCGACAACAGGGATGGATTAACCAATCCAAGGCCTGGATTTCTCTAACCCAGGCTGTGATCCCAGCCTCACCTGGTCCCCCAGGGCTGCCTGGATGAAGCTAAGCAGGACCTCATAGGTCTCGCGGGTCTCCTTGGTCTTGGGTTTGTAGATGATCCCAACCATCTCATCAATGCCCTCGGACAGCAGAGTGTAGCCCTTCATCTTGTTGATGTCGTGCCTGTCCTCGTCCCTCTTCCTCCTCCTGGGAACAGAAGCAGGAGGGGGACATGGAGTCAGAGCCTCAAAGTACCACAAGGCTCCTTAGTTTCAAAACTAAAGGGGTAAAACTGATTTTAATTTTCCCCTTCGATTTTTGGTTCCTGACACAGAGCGAGTGACTCCAAGTGGAGAAAATGATGTGTTTCTGACTTCCAGGTTGGTGGGGTTTGGTCTCCAGCCCTGTGCTCACACCACCACAGGGTTTTCCACCTCCAAATATACCCAACACTGGAAAAGAGAAGGGTCCAGGGAGACCTTGGAACCCCTTCCAGTGCCCAAAGAGACTCTAGGAGAGGGACTTTGGACAAGGGATGGAGGGACAGAACAAGGAAGAATGGCTTCCCAGTGGAAAAGGGGAGATTTGGGTGGGATATGGGGAAGAAATTCCTCCCCATGGGGGTGGGAACGGGCTGGGATGGAATTCCCAGAGAAGCTGTGGCTGCCTCTGGATCCCTGGCAGTGCCCAAAGCCAGGCTGGACTCTGCTCTGGTGTCAGGCCAACGGTCTTTAAGTTTTTTAAGGTCCCTCCCCACCCCAAACCTTTCCGTGACCCCACAAACTCCCATCTGGGGACAGGAATTCCCATTCTAGGCCCAGCTCCCACTCACTTAGCTCTTCTCTCCTCTTGCATCTGGGGTTTGGTCCTCTGGGCCTTGTCCCCCATGCGGGTCCCCTCAAGCTTCCCCACCAGGGACAGCACCTCCCCCGTGGGCTCGTCTCGGCGTGTGCGGTCGATCAGGGACCGGTCAGCTTGGAGCACCAGGTTGGAGTTCTGGCGTGGGGGAGAACAGGGTCAGGGGGGCTCAGGGAGATCCTGAAATGGGGCTGGGGGGAAGCAGAGAGACCCTGGAATGGGGCTCAGAGGGATGGGGGTCCTGAAATGGGTCTGAGGGGAATTGGGAGCGGTCCCAAAATAGGGCTGAGGAGGGTCAGGGGGGTCCTGAAACGGGTCCCACTACAGGGCTAAGGATCCTGAAATGGGGCTCAGGGGCACTGGGGGTCCCAAATGTGGGGCTGAGGAGGGTCAGAGAATCCTGAAATGGGGATGAGGGAGTCAGGGACGTCCCACTGGAGATCCCACCAAGGGGCTGAGGGGGCTGGAGGGGTCCCTCCATGGGACGGGAGGTGGGGCTAGGGATCCCGAAATAGGTCCCAATCTGGGGCTGAGGGGGGTCTGGGAGGTCCCGAAGGAGGGGCGGAGGTGGGTCAGAGGGTCCCACCGCGGCGCTGAGGGGGGTTGGCGGTACCGGGGGGGAGATTCACGGCACTGGGCCCGTACTCACCGCCTTGTACTCATACTGCAGGCTCCGGGCGGTCACGTCCGCCATGTCGGGGCCGGGATGGGGGCCGAGGCCGGGACTGGGGTCAGAACCGGGGCCGGGACCGGACGAGGCCGCGCCGCCGCCGCCACGCCGGAACTTCCGGGTCACGCCGCCGTTTCCGCCTGACCCGGAAAAGCGTCTGCACCCCGGGAGAGCAAGGCCCCACCCGGCCAGCTCTCATTGGTTGGTGCGGGCTACATCCCACCGCCCCGGTTGCGAAAAATGGCTATGATTGGTCTATCTGCGCGCCCGTCGCGCCCTGATTGGCCAGCAGATGTGTGGGTGGGACGGAAGGTTTGAACACGCAGGGGCGGGTAAGAGGCGTGGTCAGACCTCCGTTCCTCGCTTCCTATTGGCTGTTCCCGAGTAAGCCCCGCCACCTGCTCATGGTCCCGCCTTTTCCGCGGTGAGGGGACACGTGGGGCCTCGCGAGGTCGGGGGGTTGGGTCCCGCACACCCCAAATTGTCCCCAAGGATCTCCTCGTGCCCCAAAGAGGGGCTCTGATCACCCCCACATTGTCCCCACAGTCCCTGGGCATGGGGGGCCCCTGAGCATCCGGAGCATTGGGAGGTCACTGGGAATTGGGGGGGGTCCCTGGTTTGCTGGGCATGGGGGTCCCTAGGAACTGGAGAGTCAGTGATATCGGGGGGCCCTTGGGCATTTGGGGGTACCCAGGCATTGTGGGGCCCCTGAGCACTAGAGAGGTCCCTCATCATTGGAGGGGCCCTGAGCACCCCCAGACCCTGTTGGCACAGCCCCCTCCCCATCCCTGTGCTCGCAGGTGCCCCCGGTGCCCCCAGACTCGCCGGGATTTGCCCCACCTGGGCAATGCCCAGAGTCCCCTGAGTGAGGTGACACTGGGGTGGAGGACACAGGGATTCTGCCCACCCTGCCAGCCCCCCACAGCCCCTTTGCTCCTCCCAGGGATCCGTCCACTCCGGGTGCCACAGCCTGGTGCTGTGTGCCCCGTGGGTGCCCCACGCGTGCCGCGGATGCTGCACTCGTTATCTGTGCCTCGCTAATTAGCTGAGCAGTGCCAATGCCAGGGCCTGGAGAGGTGCCTGCTGCCCATGCCAGCAGCCGTGCCCCAGCAGGGACATCACTATGGGGGTTTTGAGGCCCCTTGGTGACACGGCACTTTCCTTCTCCAGTTCCTGGGGGTCACCCAGCTGTGCCACCACATCCACAGTGCCCACCTGGAGCTCATCCTCCGCCTCCTCTCCTCCCTCACCCTTCCCCAGGCAGGTACTCCAGGAAAGTACCCTGGGAAAGTATCCCAGGCAGCGACCCTGTAAAGGTATCCTGGGCAGGGATCCCGGGCAAATACCACAGGCAGGATTCTTGGGCAGGGATCCTGGGATAGCAACTTGGACAGGTATCTAGGCAAGGACCCTGAGCAGGTAAACTGGGCAGAGATCCTAGGCAGGGATCTGGGCAGGTGTCCCAATCAGGTCCCAGCCAGGCCAAGCCCACCCATGCTCACATCCCTGTGTCCAGTGGCATGTCATAGGCCTGTGCCACTCGTGGGAGGGTGGCAGGAGGTGCCAGGGCCCCATGCCAGGGCCGGGAGACAGCTGCTCTAATTCCTTTATTCTGGCTGGTTGTGCAGGCACACACCCCAAACTGGACTGCGTTGAGGCTGGTTGAACTGAGCTGAACCAGGCGGAGCCACACCTGGGCTAAGAGACCAGATTAAACTGAGCTGAGCCGAGCCAAGCTAAGCTAAGCCAACTGGTTCTGTCTGACCCAACGCAGGCCAAGCTAAGCCAACCCAGCTGGTCCCAATCTGACACAACTGGTTCTGATCCAATCTGAGCTAACTGGTTCCCATCCAATCCAACCTGATCTGACTCGATCCAAACCCGGCTGAGCAAAACCAGTTTAAACTTAGCCAAGCCCAGCCGAGCTGAGCTGACTGGTTCCAATCTGATCCAACTGGTTGTGATCCAACCTCAGCTGAGCTGAGTCGAGCTGCGCTGAACCAAGCTGGGCTGAGCCAACTGGTTCCAAACAGACACGACTGGTTCTGATCCGATCCAACGGATTCTGATCCCACCGGGCCATGATGGGGGTGAGAGCTGGGCTGAGCCAACGGGTTCCAATACAACCTAACTGGTTCTGATCCGATCTGATCTGGGCCAGGTTGAGCTGAGCCCAACTGAGCTGAGCTGAGCTGAGCTAAGCTGAGCTGAGCTCACTGGTTCCGGATCCGACCTGACTAGTTCTGATCCAAATCAAACTGAGCCAAACCGAGCTGAGCTGGGCTGAGCCAACTGGCTCCAATACGACCTGACTGGTTCTGATCCGATCTGATCCGAGCTGGCTGGTTCTAGATCCGAACCGAACAGAGCGGAGCTGGGCTAAATCGAGCTGGGCTGAGCCAGCTGGTTCCAGTACTGCCCAACTGGTTCTGACCCGATCTGGGCCGAGCAGTTTCGACCCCACCCGAGCGGTTCCGATCTGACCCGACCCGACCCGACCCGCGCCCCCTCCGCGGGGCTCCGTGAGTGACGTAACTGCGGGGGCGTGTCCCCGCGGAGCCGCGCGGCGCGCACCCGCCGCCGCCCCTCACGGCCGCTCCCGCCTCAGCCGGGCCCCCCCGGGCCGTCCCTCCCCCCCCCTCACCGCCCCTCACGGCCGCTCCCGCCTCGGCCGGGCCCCCCCGGGCCGTCCCTTCTTCCCTCTCAACGCCCCTCGCAGCCGCCCTGGACCCCCCTGGGCCCCCCGCCCCTCACGGCCGCTCCCGCCGCCCCCTCGACCTCCCCGGAGCCGCCGCCGCGCCCCGAGGTGAGTGCGGGCCCCCCCCCGCCGGCCCGGCCCCCCCGCCCCGCCCCGGTATTGTTGTGGCGGAGCCGCGGGGGCGGAGGGAGGAGGGGGAGGCGCTTTGTTCCGCCCGGTACCGGCCATCGGCACCGGCTCTCCCCGCTCGTGGGGGTCCAGGACCCCCATCGGTAACGGAGACGCCCCCACTGCCGGGAGCCGTCGGTGCAACGGGAACCCCCACCCGGTACCGGCAACCGGTGCGCGGGAGGGGCCCCCACCCGGGGAACCCCGGAATGGGAGCGTCGTGGCTGGCACTGCAAATAGGGACCCTCCCAATCTGGGATGGGACCCCCGCGTGGCACCGTCGTGGGGATCCCCCGGGATGGGACCATTGTGGGAACCCTTTGGGTTGGCACTGCCACAGGGACCCCTCACCCAGGATGGTACCCCACCTGGGATGGCACCGCTGTGAGGTCATGGGACCCCAGACCCCCTGTGGGATCGCCAGGCGTACAGCACCAAAACTGGGGACCCTGGGGACCCTGTCCTGCCTGTTGCACTCTGATGGTGCCTGTCCCCACTTTCAACACCCTGGCTGTGCCCCTGGCCATGCCCAGGGCACCCCAGCTTTACCTGTTGCACCCTGACTGTGCCTGTGGCACCCCAGCTGTGCCCGTTGCATGCCAACTGGGCCCATGGCACCATGGCCATGACCAGGGCACCTCAAATTTGCCTGTTGTACGCAGCCATGCCTGTGGCACCCCAACTTTGCCCATGGCACCCTGGCCATGCTCAAGGCACCTCAGTTTTGCCCATGGCACCCCAGCTGTGGATGTGGCACCCTGACCATGACCGTGGCCTGTGGCACGTTTACTGTGCTTTTGTCTCTAAGGCCAAGCCTCTTGTACCCCAGATGTGCCTTTGGCACCCTAGCTTTGTGTGTTGTACCCCAGCTATGTCCCTGGCACCCCAGATTTGCCTGTTGCACTCTGTCCATGCCCATGCTACTGTGGCCATGCCTGTTGCACCTCATCTTTGCCCATGGCATTCCAGTTTTGCCTGTTGCACCCTGACCATACCTGTGGCACCCCAGCTGTGCCCATGGCACCCCAGAGTTGCCCATGGCACCCCAACTGTGCCCACAGCACCCTGAGCATGCCTGTGGCACCCGAGCTTTGCCTGTGGCGTCCCAACTGTGCCCGTGGCCTGGCCCTGCCCAGGGCATCCCATCTTTGCCCATAGTACCCATCTTTGCCCATGGCACCCTGTCCATGCCTGTGGCACCTCAACTGTGCCTGTGGCACCTCAGCTTTGCCTGTAGCACCCTGACTGTGCCCATGACACCCCATCTTTGTCCATGGCAGCCCATCTTTGCCTGTTGCACTCCAGCTGTGCCCGTGGCACCCTCAGCCCTCCGATCTGCCGGGGGGTTCCCCATTCCCACGCCCGTTCCCGGCCCCCCACCCTCCCGGAAATCCTTCCCAGGCGGTGCGGGGGCCCTCCCGGACCCCCCCAACTTCCTGCTTCCCGCCAGGCAGGGCAGAACAATTCCCGGCCGCCGCATCCTGCCCAGCCCGGGGTGCGGGGAGGGGCACCGCGGGGGCACCCCCAGGACACCGGGCAGGGCCAGGGGGTCCCGGGCAGGACGTGGGGCAGGGAGGGGGGGAGCAGACAGGACGAGTTTCCTGAGCCTCGTCACAGCTGGAGGAGGGGCCGTGGCGGGGGGGCAGAGTCGGGGACCCCCCCAAGGGCGTGAGGGGTCCTCGTGACACCCTTCCCTCAATGCCGCCTTGTCCCCACGTTGCCCGCGTGACGCTGCTGCCCCGTGCCCCTGACGGGGCCCCGGCGTGGCCGTGTCTCCCCCCAGGGACCCCCCAGTGTCTCCCCCGCCCCAGCGCCATGGCCTCCGGCCGGCTGCTAGCCATTGCCTCAGTGCTAGCCCTCACCACCACTGCTGCTGCCACCTCCCTGGGGGCCTCGTGGAGCGCTGTGCCCCGGAGAACTGTACCTTATGCCGGTGAGTACTGGGGGACACCCTGGGAGGCTCAGGGAGGGAGGGAGGGGAAAGAGGGGAAACTGAGGCACAGCGGGTGGGAGTGTTGATTCTGTCCCTTACTGACAACGAGTGACACGGTGGTGGTTCAGGCACGAGGCTTTCGCTCATCCCCCCTAAAACTTGTCAGCCTTGTGGGACCCCCCCGGGTGGGTGTTCCCAAAATTGGGAGTCTGTGGGAGAAGAGGAGGGACATGCAGGGACTGCTCCGTGTCCTGGTGCTGTGACAGTGCCTGGGGTTCCCCAGGCCTGTGCTGTGTCCCATTCCTCTTCCATGTCCTTTGTACCATCCCTCTGTCATGTCCCCTGTCCCCAGCCCTGTGCCATGTCCCTTGTCCCATCCCTTCTATGTCCCCCTGCCCTGCCAGCATCCTGAGATTCCATCCTTTTCCCATCCCAGCACACTGTGTCCCTTTGCTGTGCCATCACCCTGTGTCCCCATCTGCCATGCCCTGTGTCACTGTCCCGGTGCTGTGCCAGCTCCAATGTCCCTGTCCCTTTGCCATGCCCTGTGTCCCCGTGTTGTGGCCCATTCCCCTGTCCTCGTGGGATGGCAGTGCCCTGTGTCCTCTATCCCTGTCCTGTGCCACTGTCCCTGTGCTGTGTCCACTGTCCCCATGCCTGTGACTTCTGTCCCCTTTGCTGTGTTCCCTGTCCCCACTCCTGAGACCCTCACGTTTCTGCCATGCCACTGTCCCCATGCAGACCCCATCCCCTGTCCCCTCTCCCCACACCCAGTATCCCCACCCTTCTGTCGTGTCCCCGTGCCGTCCCCGTGCCTCCCCCGTGCCGTGCCATCCCAACATCCCCGTCGCTACCCGGGGGCCCTGGCGCTGCCCCATCAATGGGCCCTTTCTGCAGGGCCCGGGGGTGGCTGGGGGGCACAAGGGGGGAGCCAAGGGGGCCGCAGGGTCTCTGCAAAGGCCACTGTGTTTGCCCGGCACCGCCCACGCGGGTGACAAAGAGCCCTTTGTGTGCCACAGGGCCAGGGGGCTTGGGGTGGGGTGGGGGGTTCTGATGGGTGAGGGGGATTTTGTGGGTGCACCCACCCGGGGCAGGGGGTCCCTGCAGAGCTGGGGGGCTCTGGGGAGCTTCCAGTTGTGGGGGGCAGTGGGTGCACCCACCCAGGGCAGGGGGTCCCTGCAGGGCTGGGAGGCTCTGGGAGCGTTCTGGAGAGGGATGGTGGTTCTGCGGGTACACCCACCAAGGGCAGGGATCCCTGAAGGTCAGCGGGGGTTCTGATGTTGGGGGGGTTCTGTGGGTGCACCCATCTGGGGTGGGGTCCCTGCAGGGCTGGGGGGTCCCAACCCAGTTTCCTGTGTCTCCACAGAGCTTCAGGACGCAGCCAAGCGCTTCTCCCATGGAGGGGTCTCGCACTACCTGACGCTGACACTGGACGAGGCCGAGGGGCTGCTCTATGTGGGGGCTCGGGAGGCCCTGTTTGCCCTGGCCACTGGCACCGTGGAGCTTAAGGCAGCGGTGAGGCCCCGGAACCCCCAGAACGAGGGGAGGTTTTGGGGGGAGTGTGACATTCCAGCCCCCTCACCCATTCTGTGCCCCCAGATCTCCTGGGAAGCCCCGGTGGAGAAGAAGGCTGAGTGTGTGCAGAAGGGCAAGAACAACCAGGTGGGTGCTGTGGGTGCAGTGGGCGGGCTTGAGGCACCCTGGAGTGGCTCCCCCTGTGTGGACACCCTATTAATGTTCCCTCTGTCACCCCCCAGACTGACTGCTTCAACTATGTGCGGTTCCTGCAGAGCTACAACAGCTCCCACCTCTACGCCTGTGGCACCTACGCCTTCCAGCCCAAGTGCACCTACATCGTGAGTGGGGGGGGGGGGCAACACCTGGTGGGGCCCCAGAGTCCCTCTGTACAAGGCCCAAGAACGTCACTGAGGGGTGTCCCTGACCCCAGGGGTGGCATTCAGGGGTGCCCCTGTGGGCAGGGGGGTGTCTTGTGCCCATGAGGTGGGGTTCGGGAGGGTCTCCTGTGCCCTTGGAATGTTTTTGCCATGTCCCTGTGCCCAGAAGGATCATCTGGGGCATGTCCCTGTCCACAGGGGTGGTATTCACTCCCTTGTGGGCAGGGGAGTGTCTCGTGCCCGTGAGGGGGGGATTTGGGGGTGTCTTCTGTGCCCTTGGAGTGTTGTTGGGATGTCCCTGTCCACAGAAGGGTCATCCAGGGGTGTCACTGTGCCCAGGAGGTTCATCTGGGGTCATATCCCTGTGCCTGGGGCCTGTCTGGGCATTGGGGGACATGAACCGAGCAAGGGGTTGGGACCCCCACCTGCTCCTGTGCCTCCCAGGAACTGTCCGGCTTCACCCTGGACCAAGTGGCATTTGAGGACGGCAAAGGGAAGTGTCCCTACGACCCCACCAAGGGGCACACTGGCCTCATCGTGGGTAAGTGGCACCGCTGGGCGCCTGCTGGGCTCAGGGGGGGTGCCCACCATGCCCCCCACTCCCTTAAAACCCCTCCCTCACAGACGGGGAGCTCTACTCAGCCACCTTCAACAACTTCCTGGGCACGGAGCCTGTCATCTTGCGCAACCTGGGCCCGCACTACTCCATGAAGACGGAGTATCTCACCTCCTGGCTCAATGGTAGGGATGGGGGACACACAGGGAGGGGACAGTGGAGTCAACCATGTCCTGGGGACATCAGGCCCAGCATTGCTGACCAGACGAGGGAGGGGATTGTCCCACTCTGCTCTGACCTGGGGTGGCCTCACCTGCAATACTGGGGCAGTTTGGGGTACCACAATATAAGGAAGATACTGAGCCATTAGATAGTGTCCAAAGGAAGCAACGAAGATGGAGAAGGGCCTTGAGGGGAAACCATGTGAGGACACTGAGGGCATTTGGTCTGTTCAGCTGGAGAAGAGAAGACTGAGGGGAGACCTCACTGCAGTTACAGCTTCCTGAGGAGGGGCAGAGGAGGGGCAGACACTGAGCTCTGCTCTGTGAGAAACAGGGACAGGACCCCAGGGAATGGCCAGGACAAGGCTCCCTGTGTCAGGGGAGGTTTAGGTTGGATATTAGAAAGAGGTTCTTTCCCCAGATGGTGGTTGGCCACTGAACAGGCTCCCCAGGGCAGTGGGCACAGCATCAAGGCTGCCAGATCTCAAGGAGCATTTGGATGATACTCTGGGGCACAGGGTGTGACTCTTTGGAATGGCCCTGCGCAGGGCCAGGAGTTGGACTTGATGATCCTTGTGGGTCTCTTCCAACTGAGCACATTCTGTGACTCCCCCACCCCTACGCAGTGTCCCCCCATGTTTCCCCAGAGCCCCACTTTGTGGCCTCGGCGTTCGTGCAGGAGAGCTCGGGCAGCAGCACCGGCGATGACGACAAGGTGTATTTCTTCTTCAGCGAGCGCGCGGTGGAGTACGACTGCTACGCCGAGCAGGTGGTGGCCCGGGTGGCCAGGGTGTGCAAGGTATGGAGGGGACACCACAGGGACACCAAAAATCGGGATAAGAACTCTCCAAGCGGTTTGCTGGGTTGGAAAGCTGACATTCCTTTGTTGGGTGCACCCAAATGCACCCCCAGCACCCACTACAGCAGGGGACGGGCTGTGTGACACATTCATTATGTTTCCTGAATAATCTGCTAATTATTTCCATGGATTTATTTGGATATGAGTAAGGGTCTTTTGAGAGTCTTTGGTGGTCGTTTGGAAACATCCCATTCCCCAAATTTTCCTTTGATGGTTCCGGATCTTCTAATGAATCTCTTCTCCTTCTCAAATACGTGGTCAGGTCATGGTGCCCCTTCTCTAATTAGTCTTTGCTCTGACACACAACCCTTGTTCCCAAAACAAAGACATCTCCTGGTACTAACTAATCACTGATATAAGCAATTAAGGCAGCAATAGCTGGCACAAGACTATTAATCGCTGATCAAATATTGTTGTGCTGAAGTTAATTGTTCAACACCTTCCCCCATCCTGCACAGACACTTTGTAACCAGTTTGGTGTCACTGTGGTGGCTGTGCCATGTGGTGACTGTGGCCTTTTCCCTGTGCACAGGGGGATGTGGGCGGTGCCCGGACGCTCCAGAAGAAGTGGACGACATTCTTGAAGGCCCGTTTGGTGTGTTCAGCCCCGGAGCAGCAGCTCCACTTCAACCGGCTCCAGGCCGTGTTCACCCTGCCTGGGGTTGAGTGGCAGGAAACCACCTTCTTTGGGGTGTTCCAGGCCCACTGGTGAGTCAGGGGGGATATGGCATGCCAGGGATCCCCAGAAGGGGGGATTCCTGCCCCAAACCCTCCTGTGCCTGCAGGGGGGACGTGGATGTCTCGGCGATCTGCCGGTACCACATCCTGGAGGTGAAGAAGGCATTCGAGGGGCCCTACAAGGAGTACCGGGAGCAGGCACAGAGATGGGGCCGCTACTCGGATGAGGTGCCCAGCCCCCGACCCGGAGCAGTGAGTGGACACTGGGGACTGAGGAGGAGGGGTGGGATCTATCCCTGTGGCTGAGGGCCCTCAGTGCCCTCCTAAGGGAGTGGCATCTGTCCATGTGTCTGATAGTGCTCTCTCTGCCCTCCTGAATGGGGTGGGATCCATCCACATGGCTGATGGTGCTCCTAATGGTGTCCTCAGTGCCTTCCTAAAAGGGTTTGGGATCCCTCCCACTCCTGACAGTGCCCCTATGCCCTCCCTGCAGTGCATCACAGACTGGCACCGGCAGAACGGCTTTGCCAGCTCCCTGGAGCTGCCCGACAACACCCTGAACTTTGCCAAGAAGCACCCACTGATGGATGAGCCGGTGCCACCACAGCGTGGGCGCCCACTGTTGCTCAAGAAGGACTCCAACTTCACCCAGCTGGTGGTGGATCGCGTGGCTGGGCTGGATGGCACTGTCTATGAGGTGCTTTTCATCGGCACAGGTACCTGGGGCGGCTGGGAGGGCACGGAGGGGACGGTCCATGCAATGGCACAGCCCTGAGCACCCGCCCTGCCCACAGGCAACGGGTGGGTGCACAAGGCGCTGGATTTGGGCACTTCCATCCACCTGGTGGAGGAGCTGCAAGTGTTTGAGCCGGCACAGCCTGTGGAGAGCCTGGTGCTGGCTGGGAGGAAGGTGAGCGGGGCTGTAGGGCCAGGGGTGGCACCGCGGGGACACCTTGGGGCAGGTCATCTCAGCCCAGGGATGGCACCACAGGGGCACTTCGGAGTGGGGTCACCTCAACCCTTTTCCCTGCTCTCGTAGAAGCTGCTCTTCGCCGGCTCCCGTTTCCAGGTGGCCCAGCTACCCCTGGCCGACTGTGGGCGGTACCAGTCGTGCACAGACTGTGTCCTGGCACGGGATCCCTACTGCGCCTGGAGCCGGAATGGCAGTGCCTGTGTCCGGATTGATGGGCAGAACGGGTACTTTCTCATGGGAGGAACTGGAGGGGCAGCTCCATCTCTGTGACCGGTGACAGGACCCTGGAACAGCTGGAGCTGTGCTGGGGAGGTTTAGGTCAGATATTGGGAAAAGGCTCTTTCCCTAGAGGGCAGGGCAGTGGTCACGGCCCCAAGGCTGCCAGAGCTCAAGGAGTCAGGGTCAGGGTGAATTTTGAGGTGTCCTGTGCAGAGCCAGGAGCTGGGTCCTGGGTCCCTTCTGGGTCCTTCCCAACTCAGGATATTCTGTGATTCTCTGGGTATGGGGCTCCCCTGGAAGGGGGAAACACCCTACAAGGACCCCTCCTCACTGCACCCTCTCCTCCCGCAGGTCCCACCTGGTGCAGGACGTCCTGAGCTCCGACACTGGTGCCTGCTCTGTCCCTCAGGCAGCCAAACAAGGTGAGCCCCCCATGAGCCACATGGATCCCTCCATCCCTCTTCCCCCTCTTCCTCCTGACCCCCTTCTCTCCCTACAGGACCCCTCACCCCCAAGAATGTGACGGTGGTGGCAGGCACCGATCTGGTGCTGACGTGCCGCCTGGGCTCCAACCTGGCGCAGGCACAGTGGACGTTTGAGGGCCGTGTGCTGCCGGCCGAGCAGATGCTGGTGCTGAGCAACACACGGCTGCGGGCACTGGTGGTGCCAGGTGCCAGTGCCCAGCACAGTGGCACATACCGGTGCCTGGCTGAGGAGCAGGGGACCCCCCTGGGTGCCCAGGAGTACCGGGTGGCTGTACTGGCGGGGCCTGGGGCGCCACTAGAGGCACGGGCGCCGCTGGAGAGCCTGGGAGTGGTGTGGGTGCTGGCTGTGTGCCTGGGTGCTCTGTGCCTTGTACTGCTGCTCGCTGTACTCTCGCTGTGGCGGCGCCTGCGCGAGGAGCTGGGCAAGGGCACCAAGGCCATCGAGAGCACCCTAGTGTACCCCATTGAGCTGCCCAAGGAGCCACCGAGCCCCCGCTTCGTGTCTAGTGCTGCCTCCGACTCAGACGAGAAGCTCTGGGACCCCTCCAGCTATTACTACTCAGACGGGTCCCTGAAGATCGTGCCTGGCCACGCCACCTGTCGCAATGGCGGCCCTGGCACCGCCACCTCACCGCCCGCTGCCATCCCTGGGCAGCCCCTGCACTCACCCACCCGCATCCACCTGGGCCCCCTGCGTGGCTCCTCGTCCAACGGGTACATCCGGCTGGCACTGGGTGCCGAGGAACGCCCACCCTGTGCTGACCTGGCTGAGGAGCTGCGGCGGAAGCTGCAGCAGCGCCAGCCCCTGCCCGATTCCAACCCTGAGGAGTCATCAGTCTGATCTGGAGGGAGTGGCACCACCTACCTCAGGGTCCCACCCCAGACCCCAGGGTGGGCACCCTGGCTTAGGGACTGGCACCGGCACCCAGCTTGGGGCTGTGGGGTGGGTGCTGGCACCTGCCCTGGGGACAGGATTGTTGCCTCAGTACCGGTACCCACCTTGGGAACTGATATATTGGCACTGGTACTTGCCTTGGGAACAGGATTGGTACCAGCACCCACCTTGGGGACAGGATTGTCACCCCAGTGCCAGTGCCTATGTTGGGGACTGACACACTGGCACTGGCATCTGCTTTGGGGACAGGATTGTCACCCCAGCACCTGCCATAGGGACAGGAGTGTCACCCTGGTGCCAGCACCCATCTTGGGGACAGGATTGTCGGCCCAGTGCCAGTACCTGTGTTAGGGACTGACACACTGGCACTGGCACCCACTTTGTGTCACCCTGGTTCCAGTCTCCCACCTTGGGGATGGGATTGCCACCCCGGCACCTGTCTTGGGGCTGTGGCTCTGGCCCTGTGTCACATGTTTAGGGCACCAGTACCTGTTTTGGGGACAGGACTGGCACCCCAGTGGCACCACCTGCCTTGGGACCATGGCACCAGGAGTGTATCACACATTTGGGGCACTGGCACCCACCTCTGGGGACAGGAGTGTTACCCTGGAGTCCATACCTGCTTTGGGGACAGGATTGTCACCTGGTACCTGCCCTGGCAGTGGGATTCCTATCCTGACACCACCTTGGGGGCAGAAGTGTCACCCTGACACCCACCCTGGGGTGTCACATTTGGGGTCCCGGTGCCCATCTTGGGCCCTGGAGCTGCCCCTGGTCACCGTCCCCGCCTTCGGTACCATGTCCCCCACGAGGGACAGACCCTGGGAACCCCCCCCGGGCCCATACCCCAGTGGCCCCAGGGTGTTTTTTGGGCTGATTTCTGAACCAATCGAGTTTTTCTTCCTGAGAACTTTTCTATTGCCCCCACCCCCATATCCCACCTCCCAGGGCTCTGCTTTCCTCCCAGCCCTGGCTGTACATCCCTTCCCAATCCCTCGCCTGCCCCCCTTGCACGGACCCCTCCCCTTTTGTATAACCCCCCCAGTGTAATTTATTTGTTACCGAAATATATTTATTTGCTGTAAATACGTATTTTTATATTAATAATAAAAGGAGTTGAAAATATGAATTCTCTCTGAAAAGTGACACCCATGGGGGCCGCGGCCAGTGCTGGGGGGGATGCTGGGCCCCTCCCCGGGTGCTGAGCTCATGGAAAAAAGACTCATAAAAGGACTATAAAAGGGCATCGTGGTGCCGTTCCCAGGCGGGGGGGCCGGGGCTGCCCGTGCTCCCCCTCCCCGGATGCGGGGGGGTCAGCGCGGAGGGGATCCCCGGGGAGGCTCTGCTGGGAAACCAGGCGGAAGCAGGACCAGGATACTGGGGGGTGGGCTTGGGAACAGGGCCTGGGTGGCACCAGGGCGTGGGAAGTGGGGCGGGGGGGGGGGGGCTGAGCCCCCTGTGGTGGGAGGGTGAGGACTGGGGGCTCTGGGACTTCCACTGCTGAAGGGAGGATGGGGGTTTGGGATCCCACAGTCAGGAGGGGAGAGGTCTGGGGACCTCCCAAGTGTGCGTGGGGTGATTCCTACACCCCCCAAAGCAGGGAGGAGTGACCCTTGGGCCCCCCATAGTGGGGAGGGGAGCCCTGGCACTCCCATAACTGGGGGGAGGGACTCTGAGACCTCAATTGCTGAGTGGGGGGGGTGAGGCTTGGGGACTTCATAAGTGTGTGCGGGTGGTCCTTAGGCCACCACAGCGGGGAGGGGTGCCCCTGGGTACCCCATGGTGATGGGCGAGGCGGACCCTCCCTAACAGGGGGTTTGAAGGTCCCGGGGGAGGCGGGAGTGGCCGCTCAGCACAGGACGGGCGCGAGCGCCCCCTGGCGGCGGCTCCGGGACACTGCGGGGGAGGGGGCCTTTGCGGTCCCGGGGGGGGGGCCGCTCGGCTGCATTAGGCCCTTTCCGTTAATCTCCGTCCCTTTCCGTCAATTTCCGGCCCTTTCCGTCACTCTCCGTCCCTTTCCGTCAATTTCCGGTCCTTTCCGTCACTCTCCGGCTCTTTCCGTCACTCTCCGGCCCTTTCCGTCAATTTCCGTCCCTTTCCGTCACTCTCCGGCCCTTTCCGTCAATTTCCGTCCCTTTCCGTCACTCTCCGTCCCTTTCCGTCAATTTCCGGCCCTTTCCGTCAATTTCCGTCCCTTTCCGTCACTCTCCGTCCCTTTCCGTCAATTTCCGGTCCTTTCCGTCAATTTCCGTCCCTTTCCGTCACTCTCCGTCCCTTTCCGTCACTCTCCGGCCCTGTCCGTCACTCTCCGGCCCTGTCCGTCACTCTCTGTGCTCGTTCCAGCCGCCCCTCGGTCCCTCCGGTCCCCCCGGGGCCATGGCCGGGGGTCGCCGCTCTCTGCCCGGTCCTTGCTGCCCGGGACGGGGGGCAATGCCCGGTCCTTGCTGCCCCGGGCCGGTGGCCGTGCCCAGCGTACACCAGAGCCTGGCCGAGATGGACTTCGAGCGGGGTCCGGGGGGCTCCAGGGGTACCGGCGGGGTGGATGGAGGTGCCGGTACCGGGAGCGTACGGGGCGGCTCTGGGCAGGGGTACCCTGTACCGGTGGGCCCAGGGCAGTCCCGGAGGTCGGTCCCGGCCTGACCCGGCCCCGCTGCCCGCAGGGATCTGGGCGGCCGCGCGGGACGGGGACGAGCCGCGGCTGCTGCGGCTCCTGGAGCGGCGCGGGGACCCCGGAGAGCCTGACCGGGCGGGGTACACGGCACTGGTACGAGGTCTGGGGGTCCTGGGGGGTCCTGGGGGGTACACGGCCGTGGCACGGGAGGTTCGGGGGGGGGCACGGCCTAGCGGGGCACACGGCCCTGGTACGGTGGGCACGGGGGGGTCCCGGGGGTCTCAACCTCGCGGGTACACGGCCCCGGTATGGGGGTCCCGGGGGTCCCGGCCCACTTGTCCACTCTCTTCCCCCCCCGACTCCTCAGCACTACGCCAGCCGTAACGGGCACCTGGGAGTGTGCCGGGTGCTGCTGGAGCGGGGGGCTCCCTGCGACGCCCGGACCCCCGGCGGGGCCACCCCCCTGCACCGCGCCTGCTATTGCGGCCACCTCGCCGTGAGCCGCCTCCTGCTCCAGCACGGGGCCGACCCCGCGGCCACCGACGGCGACGGGCGGACCCCCCTACACAAGGTGTGGGCGCATGGGGGAACCCTCTGTCCTTGGCACTGAACAAGGTGGAGGGGTTACAGGATGGAGGAACTCCCTGCACAGGGTGAGAGGGAGGCAAAGAGGGTCCCCCTGTCCCTGTCCCTGCACAAGGTCGGAGGGGGGACACGGGGGGAGGGACCTCCTGCGCAAGGTGGGGGGGGATACAGGGGGTCCCCTCTCTCACACAAAGTGGGTGGGGGCACAGGGTCTCCCCTCCCATGGCATGACCTGCACAAGGTGGTTGGGGGGCACAGGAGTGTTCCACCTGCAGAAGGTGGGGGCCCTGGGGTCCTCTCTCCCCCTTTCTCACACAAGGTGGGTGGGCAGCCTGGGAGGTCTGTGTGTCCCACTGGGGGTCACACGAGTGCCCTCCCAGGCAGCCGAGCAGGGGCACCGTGAGCTCTGTGCACTCCTCCTGCGGCTCTGCCCTGCTCTGGCCACACTCCAGGACTCCAGGAGCCGCCTCCCACGGGACGGGGCCCACCCGGACGTGTGGGACCTGCTGGACACCTGAAGGGACCCAGGACACCCAGAGCCACCCCGCTGGGACCTCCAGAGGCATCTCTGATGGACAAACACAGCCCGTGGCACCTACTCTGTCTCCTTGTCACCTGTGCCAGGGGCCAGGGTGGGGGGGGGTCACACCAGGATGGAGGTGCAGACCCCCCTCCTGCCTTCCAGGGACTTTGTTTCCTAAAAAACCCACTAAAAATGTGGAAAACAGTTTGTTGGAACAGTAAATTCCACAGGAGGTAGGAGGGCTCCGGTGCTTCCCCCTGGGGTGGCTGGGAGGGAACAGGGGCTGCTCAGGGGGATTCCGGAGGGATCCAGATCCCACTGTGGGGGGGAGGCAGAGGCAGAAGGGCCACAGATGGAACCTTGTCCTTCAGTGGTTGGGCACTGATCCCGCTTATCCAGGATCTCCAACAGCACCTTTTCCTCCCTGACCTCAGAGAAGTCTCCACCTTCGTGGGTGCCTAGGTGGGACCTCATGGAATCCTCAAATGGTTTGGGTTGGAAGAGACCTTAAAGCCCATCCAGTCCCACACCCTGCCAGAGGCAGGGACACCTTCCACTAGATCAGGTTGCTCCAAGCCCAATCCAACCTGGCCTTGAACACTTCCAGGGCTGGGGCAGTGCTGGGTGGTGCCCCTGGGATCCCTTCCCCATATCACCAGCCCCCCCCCGCCCTGTGAACCACAGCAGAGACCCACATACAGATATAGACTTTTATTACCCATCTGGCAAAAAAATCCCACAAAAAACGCCCAGGAAATAAAATCCCATGGTTGTTTCACAACCAGGAGGGGGTGGGGGAGGATTGGGGAGGGGTAGACCCTTGCCTCTCCCCTCCCCCCCCTCTGGGCCCTACCCTCCCCAAACATACAAATCAAACCTGAACAATAAATATGAATTCCCAGGGAAGGGGTTAGGGGTTTGCATAGAGGAAGATTTAATTAAAAAAAGGGCTTTTTTTTTGTCCTGGCTTATTATTATTATCATTATTATTATTATTATTAATTATTATTATTCTCTCTAAAAATGTCCCTGCAGAAGGACCTCTAGGAACTGATCGTCGAGACATGATTAACAAAAATAATTAATTAACCTTCTCCCAATAACTTACATAATTCAAACCAGGGAACTTGTGCTTTTTTTAGGAGGGGGTCTCCCCCTTTCCCAAAACTGGGAATAAACCCAGAAGGAGGGGGGTCCCGATGGCTTTGGGAGTCCCCGGTGCCGGGTGGGGGACACACAATCCCCTCCTGCCTGTACAACTTTGGTCACTAGTGCTGTGTCACCCCAAAAAAACCCCCAAAACTGGGATCCTGGTACACCCCCTCCACTCCCCCACCCCGTACCAATCCCTGACCCCCTTCCCCGAGACCCTGAGACCCCCTATGGTGGAGGGAAGGCACCAAAACCCCCCCCAGGGGGACCCCGGACTCCTCGTGGTGGGGGGGGTCCCAGGGGGCTCTAAGCCCATCCCCATGTCCCTGACCAGCAGGAAAGCGGGGTGGGAATGGGGAGGGGCTGCAGCACAACCAGGGGGTCTCTGATACCAAAAACACCCCAGAGGGGCCGGGACCCACGTCCTGGGGGGGCCTGAGGGGCTGGGACCCCATCCTGGGGGGGCCTGAGGGGCTGGGACCCCCATCTTGTGGGTCCCAACGTGGTGCAGGAGTCCCAAGGGCTTGGGACCCCCATCCCAGAAGGGTGTAGAAGTCCTGAGGGATCTGGGATGTCCATCCTAAGGGTACCACAGTGGTGTAGGAGACCCCAAGGGGCTGAGATTTCCATTCTGGGAGCCCCCAAAATGGTGTAGGATTGGGACACCCATCCCAGGCTGGTGTAGGAGACCCGAGGGGCCGGGATTCCCATCCCAGGGGATCCCAAAGGCCCGGGATGCCCATCTCACAGTCCCAATGTGGTGTAGGAGAGACAAGGGCCCAGGACCCCCATCCCAGGCTGGTGTAGGAAAGGGAACATCCATCCCATGGGTCCCAGTGTAGCACAGGAGCCCTGAGGGGGTGGGATGTCCATCCAGGGAGTCTGAAACCCATCCCGTGGATCTGAAAGGGCCAGGACATCCATCCCAAGGATCCCAAAGGACCTGCCCATCCATCCCAAGGGTCTTGAAGGGCCAGGATGTCCATTCCGAGGATCCCAAAGGGCAGGGACATCCATCCCCAGGGTCCTACCGTGGCAAACAAGACCCCAATGTCCCTGAGCCGTGTGGGCGGTGCCAGCGGTGCCTTTGGTGCCGCCTCCGCCGCTGCTCCAATCAATCCCAAAAAACGAGCCAGCCTGGAAACAGCAGCAAATTCCAGCTCCTCCATTCTTCACTGTGCGGTTGTCACTCCTCCTGGCTCATATTCCAGTGGCAGCCAATTCCTGCCAGGAAGGGGGTCCCTGCACCGGGCACGCCCCGGGCCCTCCGGAGCGCGCCGGCGCTGGCCAGGGTCAGACATTGTTGTTCTCCGTGGAACTGTGGTTGCTCCGGTGGCCCTGGCAGTTCCTGTCATTCAGGAGGCTTGTGGTCTCATCTGCAGGGGCCGAAGGCTCCGGTCTCTCCGGATTGTCAGGGCCTGGTCTGGGGGAGTTGCTGTTGCTGTCAGGGGACTGGGGACAACTGTCCATGCGGGAGGCTGTGAGGCCATTCAGGTATTCCTGGCGTGTGATCTGGGCCGGGGAAAAACAGGGATGAGGGAGGGATTCCTGTTGTTTCCCTGTCCCCGTTCCTGGTGTTTCCCTGTCCCCATTCTCAGTGTTTCTCTGTCCCTGTTCCCACTGTTTCTCTGTCCCCATTCCTGATGTTTTGCTGGTCCCAGTGTTTCCCTGTCCCCATTCCCAGTGTTCTCCTGTCCCCACTGCCAGTGTTTTCCTGTCCTTCTTCCTGGTGTTTCCCTGTCTGCCTTCTCAGTATTTCCCTGTCCCTGGTGTTTCCCTGTCCCCAGTGTTCCATTGTCCCCATTCTTGCTGATCCTGTCCCCATCCCCACCGTTCCCGTGCCCACCTTGACGAACTGGAGGTCTGTCAGTGCCCGGAGGCTGAAATCAGCCACGTACTGGTTCCCAGTTCCACTGAGCTGGTTGGTGCTGCCACTCACGGCCGACGAGATGGACTCGGAGTGCTCGTGGTTGCTCAGGGAGGCTGAGCGGGCCAGGCCGCTTCCACGGGATGGGGACCGGAATTCTGGGGGATCAGAGGGGTGGGGTGAGACTCCAGAGCCCCTGGAACTGGGAAGGGACTATGGAGCACTGGGGAGTGGGCTGGGAGCTCAGCCCAGTCACAAGGGCCAGGACACACATCCCAGGGCATCCCACACCTGTCCCAGGGCATACCAAGGTGGTGCAGGAGCCATCCCATCCATGAGGCTCCACGTGTGGCTGTTCAAGGACCCCAAAGCTGGGGCAGTGGGATTCAGCCCAGGTGTCCCTGTGGACACGCTGCCCAACCCAGGGGGCACCAACGGGGCTTGGAGCCTCTGGCATCTCCCACCTGCAGCTCTATCCCGTGGGATCAGGGGGTTCTTACCAGATCCAGGAGGGGGGCTGAGGGCCATCACGCCGTAGTAGGTAAACGGTCCCGCCTCAAACTTCATACACTCCCTGCCAGCCTCCACCTCCACCTTGCCCTGCCAGGGGGAGACATTCCATAATCCACATCCTAAGGGATGAGACCCCTCCTCTCCCCACAGCATTCGCAGGAGAATGGAGGCCCCCAGGAACCCGCCAAACCTGCAGGACGAGGATGAAGTAGTCAGCAGGCTTGTTCTTGCAGTAGAGGTAGTGCTGGGGGGATTTCTTGTCCTCCTCATTGAACTTAAGCTCCTGGATGACATCAGAATATCCAAGGAGCCTCAGCAGGATCTTCTCTGACATAAGAGTGGGGCTGAAAAGTGGCACCTCTGGGAGAGGGAAAAGGGGTCACACATGGTTTTTTCCTTCCAGGGGAAGGTGCAACCTCCCCGTCCCTTGGGATGGTGCCTGGGATGGGCTGGGCTCCATCAACAGCTCCCTTTGGGAAAACCCATGGATCCAGCTCCAGGTCCCCAGCAAGGGCATTCCCTTGGGACAGGATCATCCTGGAGGTCCCCACCCAGATCATCCCAGAGGGACAGGGCCCTGTCAGAGGCAGGTCTGGCATTCCCAAACCTCATCCCATTTTGGGGGAATGGGAGGACAGAGTGAAGGAAAGCAGGATAAGACCCATCATTTCTCTGTGAGATGGTTGGAGCAACTCCTTGGAGTCTCCAGGGCTGAAGCTGGCATGGGGGACACGGGGACACACCAAGCTCATCTCGCTCCATCGTGGGTTTCCCTGAGCTACAGGGAGCTCCCTGTTCCCAAAACTCACCAGTCAGGAGGAACCTGTGGGCAGCCAAGAGGAGCTGAGGGGATACCTTGACCTTTTGCTCACTGACGGGGTCCTTGAAGGCTGAGAAGTCCCTCCTGTTCTTCTGGTTGGTCACACGCTTCCGGCTGCGGTTGTCGACTGTGGGGGGCAGGAGTCAGCTCTGGGGGGGCTGGCAGGACCCCTGGCACGGGGTGGAGGGAGGATCGGTCCAGGGTGGGTGGGAACAGCCCACAGGGGAACAGGAGCAGCCCATAGGGGGACAGGATCTCCCCACTGAAGGACAGGATGATGGGAATGGGGGGAGCCCCAATACCTACTGTAGGTGTCAGACTCATCCAAGATCTCAGACTTGATGATCTCCTCGATCACGTCCTCCAGGGTCACCAGCCCCAGCACCTCATAGAAGGGATCCCCCTCCCCCTCGTTGTTCACCTTCTGCACAATGGCCAGGTGGGATTTCCCTATGGATACACAGAGATGTTGGAAAGGGAGACACCCCAACACCCTGGGATGTCCCTGGGCCTGGCCCTTCCCTCCCCAGAGCAATAAACCAATTCAAGTCTAACAATAAAGCAGTTAAAACCTAAACATTAAACCAGTTAAAACCTAAACCAGTTCAAATCTAAACAAGCCCTTGGGCTGGGCTTGGCTCCCAGGGTAATGACACTAATTAAGTCCAGGATGGTAATTAGGGCTGGGACTGAGGCGCCCTCCAAGCTGAAGCATCTAGGAGCTGCCTTGGGATGTGGCTAAGGGCATCTCAGGGGATGGGATGACACCAGAGCAACCATGTCATCACCACCACAGCCACCAGGAATTGTGTTCCACCCAGAATTCCTTTCCCAAATTCTTTGGCAGCTCTTCCAAGCTGATCCCATCCCAGAGGAAACGCTCTGGACACCTGGTATCCACCCAATCCCAGAGCCAAAACACCCCAGGGAACAGAGCCAAGGGCCCTGGCCAGCAGCAGTAAGCTAAGAAAACCTTCCAGTCCTGGATTCAGGGCTCCCGTCATCCCATTCCAGCAGGATTCCAGCTAAATCCCAACCACTGAAAGTGCATCATCCTGCCCCAGCTGCTCCATGGAATGGAGTTTCTCCTGCTTTGTCCCAAAATCCCACAAAACCAGCAGGAAAAATTCCTGGGATGTTTCCATTTCCACATGGAAAACTGGTATCCTTATCCTGGGGAAACTGGGGCTTGGAGAGGGCAACATTCCCTCCCTGATTCAGTGCATCCCAAAATAATGGCACTTTTACCTTCTCAAGGCCTACATGGGGTGTCCCACTTGTGTCCTGTTCCAGCTTTATCCCAAACCTGCCCTTCCTGACCCTCTCCACTACTTAATTTTTGAGCTACAGGCTCCTCATCACTGAGGGAAAGGGGAATTTTAGGGATGGGCACCACACAAATCTCCTTTTCCTCCCCCTCTGGCCATGCACCTTCCACAGTGCTGGAAAAAGGTGGTGCCTGAAGGGGTGGGAACGCCCAAAAATTGTTGTTTGGGTTATTGAAACTCCTTTATGGCCCCATTTGACGCCTGGGTGGGGCATGGGGGGGACAGGTGACGGGATTGGGGCCAGCCCAGGTGAGTCAGGAGCTGCTCCCTGTGGGATGAGCGAGACAGGGAGCGGCTTGGGCACAGCAAACACAGCCTGGGGAGCCCAAACCCACAGACAAAGGGCACCTGGATGAGCATCACTCGGGAGTGACTGACACTGAGACCCTCTTTGGGGCTCCCCACAGGATCAGGGAGCTCCCCATGTCGTGTTCTTGGAACCCTGGAATGGTTGGGAGGGACCTCAAAGGCCATCCAGGGCGATGGGCAGGGACACCTTCCACTAACCCAGGTTGCTCCAAGCCCTGTCCAACCAGGCCTTGGACACTTTCAGGGATGGGGCAGCCACAACTTCTCTGGGAATTCCATCCCAGCCTCTCACTGCCCTCACAGGGAAGAATTCCTTCCCAATATCCCATCTAAATTCCAATGGGAAGCCATTCCCACCTTGTCCTGTCCCTCCATCCCTAATTCAAAAAGTCCCTCTCCATCCTCCCTCTCTTGGAGCCCCTTTAGGCTCTGGAAGGGGCTCTAAGGTCTCTCTGGAGCCTTCTCTTCTCCAGGCTGGACATTCCCAGCTCACTCAGACTGTCTCCATAGGCAAGTTTCCCACTTAAAAGCCTCACACCAAGAGGAGAAAGTCGGGAAGAGGCCAGACATGAATGTGGGAACTGTCACCCCAAGGCCAGTGACTGTGACAACAGGGAGAGTTTTGGCTGCCAAGCCCCACAATTAGCACAACCAGTAAATTATTCCCTCTGGATGCACCTCTTGTGCCTGATCCAGGAGGATGAGGCAGATCCTCACTATGGAGCTGCATCCACAAGGAATTTGTGGGGCTCAGCTCCAAACCAGCCCCACAAATTCCCTTCACTTGACCCGGCAGTGGAAAAATAAGAGCCCTGGGTGTTAGGGGCAGCTTTGAGCCCGGAAGGAACGTGGTTAAATCCCTTAATCAGGATCCAACGAGGGAAAGCCGCTGCCAGGAGCTGGGATAACTCCAGATCCGGCAGCAACTCTGCTCCCATGTCCTGGTTTTTGGAGCTGGACTGGGGTGAGACAACCCTGGAGACCCAGGCTTGGATGTGCCAGCTCCCAAAACCTCACCCAGGCTCCAGGAGGGATTTTGTATCCCCAAATCCATGCATGATCTCCCGGGAATGTCCTGCAAATCTCCTGGATCTCACACTGCTGCTGGTGCTCTAGAAAGTGTAACATCAGCTGGGGAGTGTGGGGGGTCATGGATGGCCTGGGATCACCCAGCACAGTTGCTCCAGAGCTGGGATCTTCTCTCCATTCTGGCCCCATGCAGGAGCTGGGCAGGGAAGGAGGTCCCAGCCTGAGCTGGAAAGGCCTGGGGAGGGCAAATCCTTCCTAGGAGCTTTGCTGTGCCTTGTGGGTTCATCCCACAGTGAGCTCACATCCCACTCCTCCCAATCCCACTTTTCGGTGCCCCGATGCTATAAGTGGGAAGCAGAGCAGGGATAGGAGCAAGCAGAGAGCAACCCTCACCATTCCCAAGTGTCAGGAAGAGCCTGGAAGTGGGAGCCAAGCCCAAAATCAGGGATCAGAGTGGTTCCCCAACCATTATCCAAAGGCCTCCAGGACCGATAATCAAAAACAAGGAGCAAGGAAACACGCCCAAAGCATTCCTGAAGGCACCACAATGCTCCAAACTCCTGGAAATGTGGGTGGTCACCAGGGTTTGGTGACCCCCAGGAGCCTCATCCCCTCAGGATCACAACCTGGAACAGGGCACCAAGCCCAAAACCACAGCTGAGCAATTTCCCAGCCTGGTGGGTTCATCCCACTCCTCCTCCTGCTGATCCCACTTTTCAGTGCTCTAATGTTGTGAGTGGGAAGCAGAGCAGGGATAGAAGCTCTCACCATTCCCAGAGTCAGGGAGGAGCATGGAAGAGGGAGCCAAACCTAAACCATGGAGCTGAGAGATTTCCCAAAGGCCTCCAGGGTTGATAATTAAAAACAAGGAGCAGGAAAACACTCCCTAAGCATTCCTGGAGGCAACACTGGGTTTGGTGACTCCCTGCCCATCCCCAGGTGGCCTCAATCCCTCAGGATCACAACCACCCAAACCATGAGGAACCCTAGGGAGGCCAAAAGTCCCTGGAATTCTGCCTCCAGCTGGCAGAAACCAGTGATCCCTCTACCTTTTTTGAACTCCTCCAGCATGGCATCGAGCTTGGTGTCATGGAACACAACATGCACGGGGTGGTTGTAAAACTTGGTGATGGTCTTGAGGGCAGTGCAGTCATCAGGGTCCACGAAGGCCAGGTCCTGCACATAGAGGATGTCCATGATGTTCGCCCTGTCGCCCTCATAGACGGGGATCCGTGTGTACCCGCTCTGCATAATCTCAGACATGGTGTTGAAGTCCAGGATGGCATCGCTGCTGATCATAAAGCAGTTGGGCAACGGTGTCATCACGTCCTCCACTGTCTTGGTGCGTAGCTCCAGAGCACCCTGGATCATGTTCAGTTCCTCCTTGACCAGATCGTTGAAAGACTCTGTCACCTTCAGCATCTCCAGGAACCTCTCCCGGTTGTAAACAGTGCTGATCTCTTGTCCCAGGATGCAGTCCAGCAGTCTGCTGATGGGGTAGGACAGGGGAAGCGTGAGCAGCATGAAAAACTTGGTCACCAGAATGGTCTTGGCACCCACAGCCAGCCCGTGCCGGGAGCACAACGCCTGGGGAACAATCTCCCCGAGGATCACGATCCCCACGGTCGAAGCCACCACGGCACCTATGCCAGAGCCGGTCAGGTCATCCAGAAGGATGGTGAGTGTCGTGTTGACCAACACGTTACCCAGCAGCAGTGAACAGAGCAGGTAGTTTCCTTTCTTCCGGATGGGGCTGATCCTGCGGGCATAGCGCCGCTCCTTCTCCGAGCCGCAGTTCTGCAGGATGCGGAGCTCGATGGGGTCGAGCGCCATCAGCCCCAGGTTCAGCCCGCTGAACATTCCGGACAGCCCCAGCAACGCGGCGATGAGAGTCACCTGCAGCCACAGCGGCAGCAGGGACTTCTTCTCTTCCAGGACCACCACCTGCCCATCGGGACCCTGGTGCGGCAGCCAGGGCTGGCCGGGCCGGCGCTGCGAGCACAGCACGTAGGCCTTGGCCTTCTCGTGCTTGCGCAGGGGCAGCACCTGCAGCCACAGCAGCGCCGAGGTGTCCCGGGGCTCGGCGGGGCCGGGTCGCACCAGCAGGTCCTGCGAGCGCTCCCCGCACGTCTCGTTCACGGCCGGGATGGCGTCCGGCCTCAGCTCGGCGAAGGCCACACGCTCCGCGGCTCCCGGGCCCAGCCCCAGCCCGTAGAGCCGGAGCAGGGCCTCGCTGCCCTCCGTGAGCCGGATGGGCCCCGGAGCCACCCCGGTCACGGGCTCGGGAGGCTTCGTGCTGCCTTCCAGCCGCAGCCCCAGCACTATGGTGTCGAGAGCGGGCGTGGCGAGGGCGGGCTGTGGCAGGAGGAGGAGGAGGAGGACCGGCGGCAGGAAAAGCCCCGCAGGCAGCGAGGCCCACGCGGAGGCATCGGAGCTCCCGGGGCCGCCTCCGGCAAGACGGCGGCGCCTGCTGCCGCCCGCCATGTTGGGCACTGGCGGGACCGGCGCGAGCGAGAGGCGGACACGGCGCGATGACATCATAGGGGGCGGGACTGTGGACACGCCCCATGGGCAGCAAATAGGAAAACCACGCCCACTTTAGGCGTAGCGCAAAAGGACACGCCCCATAAGAGGATCAGGCAGCTACGCGCCCCCATTGTGACGTTACGCACCTGGACACGCCCCCACCGGGTCAATTATAGGGATACGCCCCCGTGGTGACGTCACTCAGCGCGACACTCTCCCCGGGCAGCAGCGACTCTGGTCACGTACCCTCAGGGAGGAAAGATGCGGGGATAAGCCACTTCTGTGACGTCACGCCAGGGACACGCCCCCTCGGGGAATCAGTGTAGGGACACGCCTCAGTTGTGACGTCCCACACAAGACCACGCCCCCTCGTGGAGTAACTCTCGGCCGCGCCCTCGATTACGTAGTCCAGCGAGCCACGCCCTTTTTCGGGGAGCCACACGACTGACCACGCCCCCCCACACTGCACGTGCTGGGTCGCGCCCCTGGTATGACTGGTCACTCGCTCAAACCGCGTCCCCGAAGGCGGGAGAAGGGGGGCACTAGGACCCGTTGGGGGTCGGGGCACAGGGATATGGATGGGGGGACTAGAACCTGGGGTGGGCACTAGGACCTGGAGGGGCGGGGGGCACTAGGACCCGGGGCCGCAGTTCCCACATCACCTCCCGCCCTCAGGCGCCCAGAACTACACTACCCATCACCGCCCGCGCGCCTCCCGCCCTCCCAACTTACAGACAGCCCTCTCCACCAACCATCCTCGCCAAACGCCCCAGTGGGCGGGTGCAGCGGCTCGGGGCAGCCAATGGGCGCGCGGGGAGGGGCGGCGGAGGGAAGATGGCGGCTGTGGGACGATGGTGGGCTGTGCTGGCCCTGTTGGCCCTGCTGGCTTTGGGGCTCGATCGGGCCCGCGCCGAGCAGACTGAGGAGCACCTCAAGCGCGAGCACTCGCTGTCCAAGCCCTACCAGGGTGAGCGGGGCGGGGGGGGGGGGGTGGTGAGCGGTGCACGATGCCGGTGCTCCAGTACCGACGGTGCGTGTGGGCCCGCAGGTGTGGGCTCGACCAGTTCGGGACTTTGGGACCTACTGGGCAACGCCATGGTCATGACCCAGTTCATCCGCCTCACCCCCGACGCGCAGAGCAAACAAGGAGCCGTGTGGAACCGCGTGGTGAGCGGGGGGCGCCGCCGGGGCACCGGGATGGGAGGGAGAGGGAGAGAGGGGAGAGGGTCGGGACTGGGGGGACTCAGGGATGGGGTGGTGAGGGCTGGGGGAGAGGGTCGGGATCGAGACAGGAGGGAGCCGGGATTGGGGGTGACACGGTATGGGATCGGAGGAGAGGGCTGGGATTGGGACAGGAGAGGGTCAGGAGCGGGGGAGGACTCAGGGATGGAGTGGGGAGGGCTGGATGAGAGGGCTGGCACACAGGGGACATCGTAATGGGAGGTCATGATGGATATTGGTGATGGAACAGGGAACGAGGGCGTGTGGAGTGTTGAGATGGGCAGGGAATGGCATGGACAGTCCCTGCTGTCCCCTCAATGTTGGCAGGAGAGACCCCCTAATTTCCCATCTTTTCCCTTTTTCAGCCCTGTTACCTGCGGGATTGGGAGATGCAGGTGCACTTCAAAATCCATGGACAAGGCAAGAAGAACCTGAACGGGGATGGCTTTGCCATCTGGTACACCAAGGACAGGATGCAGACGGGTAAAATCCCATGGGAAGAGATCAGGGCACACCTTGGATGGGCCTTGGAGCAATCTGGATTCATGGAAAAGATCCCTGAGTGTGGCAGGGGTGGGACTAGATGGTCCTTAAAGTCTTGTCCAAGCCAAACCATTTCATTATGATGAGCAACAAACTCTGCCTGGCCTTCCCAGCCTCATCCCAAGGTCTCTCCTTTCTCCTAGGACCTGTGTTTGGAAGCAAGGATAATTTCCTGGGCCTGGGAGTGTTTGTGGACACTTATCCAAATGAGGAGAAGCAGCAGGAGGTGAGCAGGGAGGGAGGAATGGGATGGGTTACACAAGGTCATGTACACAGCTCTTCTTTGGAATCATAAACTCAACTCAGCTCCTGCGCTTCGTCCTTCCTCTGCTTTTCTACAGGGTGGATTTAGTTTCTTGTGAGGGAACATGGGAGAAACTGGGGGTGATTTTGTGGGAAGCTTTTTCCCCCAAAAAGGGATTTTAGGGCAGGAAGAACTGAGTGATGGAGCCATGTTTGTGCTGGGTATTCTGCTCTTGAGGGCTGCACCCAGAGTAGGGGCTGAGTAAACCTCGAGTTAGGGCTGAGGAGCCTTTTCCTGCTCTCAGGTGCCTCTTGGAAAGGTCTAAAAGGGCCTTGTGTTCCTGATGTTTTTTGGGGTTTAGTGGTGTCATTCCCATGGAAAAGTAAGTGCAGAGGTGGATAAATGTGGGCTATTCCCACCCTGTTATAGAATCATGGAATCCTGAAATGGTTTGGGTTGGAAGAGACCTTAAAGCCCATGCAGTGCCACCCCTGCCATGGGCAGGGACACCTTCCTCTAACCCAGGTTGCTCCAAGCCCTGTCCAACCTGGCCTTAGACACTTCCAGGAATCCAGGAGCATCCACAGCTTCTTTGGGCAACCTGTTACTGGAAACTTCCATCCTTCCAAACCCAGAATTGGATCTTTTCTCATTTCCAATTCACCCTAAAAACCAGGTGATACTCTACTGTGACCTTGGGTAACTCCCAACTTTTACCACAAACCCCAAACCCACTGGCTCCAATGCAGGGATGGACTTTGTGCCGGGAAAAGCCTTTCCAAGCTGCTGGATTAGCAAAGTGTTGGATGTATCCTTGGATTTGCAGAGTGGCAGCTCTGCTTTTATGGGATAAAGTGGCACACAACAGGTCTTAATTAGAGGGAATAACTAGTGGAATGTGGGTGACATGGAGCAAGAGTCGGAAGGGGGTCAAGCACCAAGAAAAACTGTTTCTGCGGGTTCCCAGCTGTTCGTTCCCACTTTTGCAAGAACAAAAAAAAGGATTTTATTCCCGAGGGAAGCTTGGCTGGAATTCCCTGCAGGGCTGCAGGGGCTCAAGAAGCGACTTCATCCATGGTCTTGCCTTCCGGTGCCGCTTCCGTGCTGTATATCCTGGGATTTGGCACTGACCCCTGACCCCCCCTCCCTGCTCCCAGTCCTGGGAAGGCAGGAGGTGCTCCAGGAGGAGGTTTCCCGGGATGCAGGGCCCTGCTGGACTCTGCTCTGTGACCATGTTGCTCTGTGCTCTTTCTTGCTTTGCGCTCATTCCGGAGGGCAGGCTCAGAAGAGGAGGTACAGTCCGGGAAACCAGGTACTGGCTCCTGCTGTCCCACCTCTCGGGGTTCCCGGGCAAGGAATTCCCTCCCAAGGGCTCCAGGAATCCCTGTGGGAGCAGGGAGGGACTGCATGGAATGTGTGCTTTGTTAAGGATCTCTGGGAGCTGAGGCTGAGCCTCGGGGGTGGAGAGGGGTCGTGGTGGTGTCCTGTGGAGCAGATTTTTTGGGAGTGAAGGAGTTTGAAGCTAGGGATGGAGCAGGGTCATGTTGGTGTCTTCTTGAGCAGATTACTTGGGATGGAGGAGTTTGGGGTTAGGGATGGAGCAGGGTTGTGATGGTGTTGTGTGGAGAAGGTTATTTGGGATGAAGGAATTTGACTGGGGTGGAGTTCGGGGTTGGGGATGGAGCAGGACCATGGTGGTGATTGTTGAGGCAGATTCTTGGGGAGTGAAGGAATTTGGGGTCAAGGGTGGAGTGGGATCATGTTGAGGCAGATGGTTGGGGTGGAGTTCGGGGTCAGGGATGGAGCAGCATAGTCCTGATGTCTTGTGGAGCAGATCCTTGGGGTTGAACAAGTTTAGGTCCAGGGGGCTGCTGCGACTCTTGCCTTTGGAGATGCTCTGGGGTCCAGACTCCCCTGTCAGACCCCAAAGTCACCCGCTGTCCCCCTGGCAGCGGGTGTTCCCCTACATCTCAGCCATGGTGAACAATGGCTCCCTGACCTACGACCATGACCGGGACGGACGCCCCACGGAGCTGGGGGGCTGTACAGCCATGGTGAGGAACCTGCCCCACGACACCTTCCTGGTCATCCGCTACGTCAAGAGGAGGCTCACGGTGAGTGCTGCCCACGATGCCTAAAAACAGCACTTAAATAAACCCCCCAAAATTCAACTTGTGAGTTTTAAAAGGTAGCATTTCCTTTTATTACAGTCATGATAAAAATTTAATTAATATTAATATATATTAATTTATTAATTAGATCACTACATTAATATTCAATATATTGCATATGGTATATAATAAAATTCTTGTACAAAGGCACCAACAAACTACACTAGCAAACGTATAGGTTATAGATTTTAAGGCATCACCCACCCTGGGGGGGCATTCCGGGGGGTCCCCATGGGGCTCAGGGAGGTGTTTGTCCCACAGGTATTGATTGACATTGATGGGAAGCACGAGTGGAGGGACTGCATTGATGTGTCAGGCGTGCACCTGCCCCGAGGGTACTACTTTGGGACGTCCTCAGTCACCGGGGACCTGTCAGGTACTGCCAGGGGGATCGAGGTGGGATTCTCTAAAGGCTAAGGCAGATCTGGGGAGCTGCAGGGCCTTATGAAAGCATTTGAGGGCCTTTGCCTGCTTTGGGGAGCTTTCCCTTCTTTGGGGAGCTTTCCCTGCTTTGAGGACCCTGGAGCTAGGAGTGGGAGCCTTGGTTTGGATCTTGCAGTGACCCCTGAGGGGCCCTCAAGGCTTTGTCCAGGCAGCACTTCCCACTGCCCTCAAGCTCTCTGTGGATCCCTGTCTACTCTCATCTTGGAACGAGTAAAGCCAGGATGAAGATGGAATAAAACCTCCTCCTGGTGCCAAACCAAGCACTAAGCCTGGAATAAAACTCAGCCCTGATGCTGGGTTATCCCAAGAGCAGGAGCTGCTGACACTGGCAATGCCCTGGGTGCCTCAGGTGTCCCAACCTGCTCCCTGTGCTCCCTGGCTCCATCCTGAGAGTGTTTTCCTTTGGATTTCCCAGCAATCACCCACCTGGGAATAGTTTTATGGAGCACTAAACCCTTTGCTTTCCTCACCAATCCCTCCTCAGGGTGCCCCAAGCCTGACCCAGCCCCTGTCCCTCTCTCTGGAGGTTTTAAGCCTAAAAAGGATTTGAGTTCTGCCCCGCAAAAGCTCATTCCTGGGCCCATTGTTGGCTCCAACAAAATTTCTTTTCCCTCCGAGATCCCTGCCTGGTGCCCAGGGATGAAACATTCCCACCTGCTGACACATTCCTTTGGATTTCCAAATGGTTTCAATTCCCAGTTTGGGCTGGTTTTTAGTTTTTAAGTTGCTTCAAAGCTTCCTGCTGGCAGTGAGTCCCCTTGGGAAAGGAGAACCAGCACCTTTGCTCCAAGGATAACGTCCCATGGAGTTTTCCATGGCATTCCAGCCCCTGGCCAGAGCTCTGGGAGTGGGTGACCCCTCAGGACACCTCAGTTTTCCCTCTCCTTCCAGACAACCATGACATCATCTCGCTGAAGCTGTACCAGCTCACGGTGGAGCGAACGCTGGAGGAGGAAAAGCGGGACAGGGAGGTGTTCCTGCCTGTTGTGGACAACCTGAAACTGCCTGGAAGTGAGTGGGAACCTCTGCCTTCACCATGGGGAAGGTGGGACGAGGAGGGATTTGGGGGCACTTGGAGCTGGGGAGGAAAAAGGAACTTTGATTCTGGGGGTCCCCACTGTGAGGGTCCATCCGCCAGTCTGGGGTGGGAGGGATGTGGGTCATGTTCCATCCTGAAATTCCACCATGAGTCCCTGGTTTGCCCCAGGGTCTCAGGGCCCAAAAACTTTGGGGAGCTGAATCCCTAGGGGTGTGGGATGGTGAAAACCTCTGGAGCGGGGAAATCTGCTGGTTTTGGGGCTCTCTGAGGTCTTATGGGTTTTTTTCTCCCTCCTCTCCCAGTGGAAGCACCTCTGGAGCCCATGAGTGGCCTGGCCCTGTTTCTCATTGTGTTCTTCTCGCTGGTTGCCCTCGTCTTCGCCATTGTCATCGGCATCATTGTCTACAACAAGTGGCAGGAGCAGAGCCGGAAACATTTCTATTGACCTGGGAAACCCCTGGGATGGCCTATTCCTGTGCTTTGTCAGCCACATCCCGACTCCCACCCCTCCCAGACTGGCCTGATGGACAGACCCTTGTGGTGGGGACCCTGAAATCCCAGCGGGAGCAGCCACTGTTCCCTGAGGGCTCCAGAGCTGCTGCATGGATCCCAGTGGGAGTGGATGTGCCATGGAGGGGGAGCTGAGTGCTGAGGGGGCTTCGCTGGGAGTGGCTCCGGAAGGGGGGGTTCAGGGAGCCCCAGCACAGGGGCTGTGACACCCCAGGAGCCATGGGAGCACGTCAATCCTCACTGGATTCCTGCTGGAGCCCCTCATCCCAAGCGATGTCAGTGCCAGGAGAGACTTTCCAAGCTCTTCATCCCACTCTGGCTGCTTCCCACGTGGAGACCAGCCTGCTTTGCCTTGTTGGAACACCCCACCTGCCCCTCTGGGTGCTGAGTTTTGGTGTTTGGAGCCAGATGCTGGTGGTTCTCTAGCAGTTTTCCTAGCGGGATGAGTTGGGAAGCTACGTGGCTGCAACCCCCTCCCCACATCTGCCACATTCCTGCTGCCTCCTGCATGTCGTGTCCTGGCTCTGGGACTCGCTGCATCCTGGAACCCTCCGGGGGGATTCCCAAGGTTCTGGAATCGATTCCTAAGCCTCTGGAGGTGATTCCTGAGCCAGAGCTCCTGCTGCCTGCAGGGAGTTGGGGTTGTTCCTACCTCAGTGACTGTTTCGGTCAGGGATTTCTCTGGAGGGTCCCTCACCCCTGGACACCCAATGGTCCCCAGAGAGACGCAGGAGAGGGAAATGCTGAATCAGTGGGGACTCTGGCTCTGGGAATATGAAGATGGTAGCTCCCTCCTCGCCAGGATTCAGGGGATCCAAGCCCAGCCCCGTGGTTTTCCAGGACATTCCCACCCAGGACAGATCCCTGTGGGGGTCTCAGCGGTACCTGGGCCGGGGGGATACCAGTGGCTGATGGTTTTTCAGGTCACCAGGGGCAGTTGGAGCTGATTTCCAAGTGTCCTATGGGGGGGTTGTGGTGTGGAAGGAGAGTTTTCCTGATGTTTTGCCTCATTTCTGCCTGATCAGGATGGAATTTTGTGGCCTCTCCGTGGAGCTGTAACTGGTGTCTTGGAGTAAACATTTGGGGGGGGGGTGTGATGTCACCGTGGTCCTTGTCACTGCTGAGGCCCCTGTATTTCCCTCCCAAATTATTCCCCTGAGTGCCAGAGTGAGTTGGGAGCTGTGTCCCGGTGCTGTGGGGCTCCCCAGAGTCATGGAATCATGGAATGGTTTGGGTTGAAAGCCCGTCCAGTGCCACCCCTGCCATGGGCAGGGACACCTTCCTCTAACCCAGGTTGCTCCAAGCCCCATCCAGCCTGGCCTTGGATGCTGCCAGGGGTCCAGGGGCAACCACATCTTCTCTGGGCAACCGGTGCCAGTGTCCCAGCCTCCCGTGAACGCACGAGATGGCTTCATGGGATGGATATCGGGAGGAATTTCTTCCTGGAAGGGGTGGTCAGGCATTGGAAGGGGCTGCCCAGGAGGGTGGTGGAGTCCCCATCCCTGGAGGTGTCCAGGAAACGACTGGAGGTGGCACTCAGTGCTCTGGTCTGGGTGACAAGGTGGGGATCGGTCACAGGTTGGACTCGATGATCCCAGAGCTCTTTTCCAGCGTCAGGGATTCTGGGCTTCTGTGATAAGCGGAGCAGCTCTGGCTCCTCCTCCGCCCAGGCGGCCTTTTGCCGGTGCGGGCGGTGCTGGGGCACCACCGGCATTGGGTGACACCCCTCATACCCCAACCCAGGACGGGGAAATCAGGGTGATCCTACCCGGAGGTCCCACCCGGGGGATCCCTCGGAGCGCGTTCTTCCCCCTCAGCTTCCCCATCCCCGACCGTTATCGCACGCGCGGCGCGCGCCGCAGTTCAAACCAGGGAGCGGGCCACGCGCTGATTGGCCGGCGGGGCGGGGCGGGCCGCGCGCAGATTGGCTTCTAGCGGGCGCGCGCGCGGTGGGGTGGGCGTGGCCATGTCGGTGGGCGTGGCCTGGGGCCGCGTTTAGTCCCGGTGCCGTGGCCGTTCGATCCCGCTGGGACCCGGCTTCGATCCTTGGGTCGGTCCCCGGTTCGGACCCGCTCCGAGAGCGATGAGCGCCCGCACCCCGCGCGGCGCCGCCGCCGCAGCCTCGTTGGCCCCGCGGGCCCTGGGCAGCGCCGGCACCCCCGTGCTGGCCGAGTGCCCCGGCAACGACGATGAGCGCGAGCGGCGGCAGCGCCGGCGCTCCAGGGCCGCCGACTCCTCGCCGGACCTCTGCTCTCCCGCGTCCAGGTACGGCCGGTGCTGCCTGACGGGAGGTGGAGCCACGGGGGGTCGGGCCCTTCTCCCAGGACAAGAGGGCACAGTCTCAACCTGCGCCAGGGCAGGTTTAGGTTGGACATTGGGAAGAAATTCTTTATAGAGGGAGTGATCAGACATTGGAATGGGCTGCCCAGGGAGGTCGCCGTCCCTGGAGGTGTTTAAGAAGAGACTGAATGTGGCACTCCGTGCCATGGTCTGGGTGACAAGGTGGTATTGGGTCAGAGATTGGACTTAAAGATCTCAGAGACCTTTTCCAACCTCAGTGATTCTGTGACCCCTCTGTGTGTCCTGCAGGCAGGAGGGCTGGCAGCTCCCGCAGTGGAGCAATGTGCAGATCTCAGAGCACTACAACACCTGCATCCGCCTCTCCACGGAAAACGTGAGTCCCGGGGCATCGGAACCGGTCCTTAAATACTCACCCTGGAGGTTAAACCCCCCTGGCTGTGAGGTTGGAGGGAGATTTAAAAGCCTTGAGCCTTGCATGGTTATTCACAAAATCACAGGGTGGGTCAGTGGGTCCAACCTTGCTGCTCCAGGAGGGCCTTCCCAGAGCACATGGAATAGGGTTGTGTCCGAGTGTTTCTGGAATATCTCAAATTACAGTGACATGTTAACAGTTTGTCCTAGAAAGACACAAGTCACAGAACCACAGAAATATAAAATGTTTAAGGTTGGAAGGGACCACAGTGGGTCCAGCCTTCCTGCTCAAGCAGGATCATCCACAAGGAACGGGATTGCATCCACGTGGTTCTGGAATACCTCAAATTACAGTGCCTTATTAACTGTTCATCCTAGAAAGACACAAGTCGCAGGATCACAGTATGGGTGGGTCAGGTTGAAGGGACCACAGTGGGGCACTGGTTCCACTTCCCTGCTCCAGCAGGGCCATCCCAGAGCATATGGAACAGTGTTGTGTCCAGGTGGTTCTGCAATATCCCCAGTGAGGGAGATTCCACACCCTCCTTGGTCAATGGAGCTCTGGAACAGGCTCCTCAGGGTTTGGTCACAGCCCCAAGGCTGCCAGAGCTCAGGAGGTGTTTGGACAATGTGGTGGCATTGTTGGGGTGTCTGTGCAGGGCCAGGAGTGGGACTTGATGATCCTTGAGGGTCCCTCCCAGCTCAGGATATTCTTTGGTTCTGTGGGTCTACAAATCAGTGCTTGGTCACTGCACAGCAAATAAGTTCTTCCTCATGTTCAGGTGGAACTTCCTGGGCATCAGTTCCTGCCCATTCCTCTTGTGCCATTGCTGAGTGCCCCCAAGCAGAGCTTGGTCCATCCTCTGCCCCCTCCCTGCAGACACTGACTGACACTGGGGAGGTCCCCTCTCAGTGTCTCCTCTGGAGGCTGAACAGCCCCAGCTCTTTTAGCCTTTCATGGTCACAGAGAAGCTCCAGTCCCCTCATCATCTCTGTGGCTCCAGGAGCTCCATGTCCCTCCTGTCCTGAGGAGCCCATAACTGGACACAGCACTCCAGCTGTGCCTCACAGGGCTGAGCAGAGGGGCAGGATCCCTTCCCTGACCCTCTGGCAATGCCCTTCCTGATGCACTCCAGGATCCCAATGGCCTCCTTGTCCCCAGAGCTCACTGCTGGTCAAGGACAGCTGGTTGTCCGCCAGAACCCTCAGGTGCTGGTGCCTGGGGTTGTTCCTCCTGAGGTACAGGACCTGCATTTGCCCTGTTGTATTTCAGAAGGTTCTTCTCTGCCTGTCTCTCCACTCTCCTCCTATTCCTCTTCCCTGGGCCAACCATGGGCTTCTTGGTGCCCTCCCATCACTAACACACCTTACAGCCCATGTCCCCTTGGCCTTGCCCTAAATCCCCCCCCCTGAGCTGGGGGTCCAGGCAGGATGAGGGGTGTCCTTGGCCTGGGGATTGGTCCTGAGCTGTGCTTTGTTCCAGAAAATCACCCCGAGAAATGCCTTTGATTTACATCTCATCGACTACATGCCCAAGATCCTGAAGCAGAACTCTGAGTTCACCAGCTTCAAGGTGAGAGGAGTTTATTTCCATCTGGATTTAACCCAGTTAATATCAACCCTCGGATAATGCTCAGGTAGCTGAGCCTGTTACTGCCACCAAAAATACCTGGGAGAAGCAGCACATTCACTTGTTGCAGGAGTTAAGGCTGTAAATAATGCTTTTATACCACAGAAATTAATGTCTAGATTCTCTCAGTTATGGTCCTTCTAAAGGAAATCTTGCTTAAAAGTAAGATTTGTTAATATTTAGTGTTAAAACCAGGAAAAAAACAAGGCTGGAAAAGAAAGGAAGTTAGTGCTGGTCTGATTTTGATCCAGGAATGGATCAGAACAAGAACTTGCCAAGGAAAAGACAAATTTCAGTAGCTGACTAATGCTGGGAGGGAAAACTGGGTTCTTGGATGAAGAAATGAATGGCTGAACTTTTGATGTGGCCTCAAGGAACTCCTGAACGAGCTGGTTGTGAGTGATGGGATGAGGAAAGGGTGGGAAAGGCTGCACTGGATTTTACTCGGGGATTTTCCACCTTCCAGGGAGGAGTCTGTGATCAAAAAAGGAACTTGGCATCTCCTGTTTCTTCACCTCTGAAGTTCATAATCTGGGAAAATAGAACGATACCAATGGGGTGACCCTAAAGATAGGCATGAAGGGGAAGTGGAGGAGAGAGCTTTTCTCCCCGTTGCTTAATCTTGGCAACTTTTTAAGCATTTTTCTGTGTGATCCCAAAAGATGGAGCAAACTGTGGGGAAAACACACCGTGGCTCCTGCTGGGGGGGCCATTAGCTTTTAGAATAAATTCTTTTCCAGTTGTTCACAGTTTTTTCTTGTGAGGCAGAGCATTCAGGAGCTGAGCCCTGTATCTTCTAGATGAGATTTTCCCTTTCCAACTGAAAATTCCCTGTCCCTGCTGTCAGGTTGCAGCTGGAACGTTGGATGCCTGTGCCAAGATCTACTCTGTGCGCGTGGACACGGTCCATGCAGATGCCTACAAAGTCCTTGGGGGCTTGGGCAAGGACTCAGCACCTGCCAAGGGCCTGGACAGCCCAGGGGAAGGTGGGCGATTCCCTCATTTTCCTGTTTAACTGCTGCTTTTCCACCTGGGAACAAAAGGAACCTCAGTGCTCAGGGAATTTTGAACTGCTTTGGAATTAATTTTTCAAGGTCTGTGAGGTCCCAGATTGGTTTCCCTGGGTATTTGTTTAGGGAGGGTTGGGATGAGAATCTGAATCTGTTGCTCAGTCCTGAATTCAGTGATTTAGTCCAGGGATTTAGATTAGGGCACAAACCACAGTTGGTCTGATCTGAACCAGTAACAGTGAACGGCCTCATGCTTTGCTGTCCTTTGCTTTGAAATAAATGTGCCAAATAAAATCAATCTGTGGCTGAATAGAGGTAATTTGTGACCAAATAGAGTCGATAAAAAGCAAAGCAGCATCCAGGCAGTGAAACATTGGTGATTCATGCTAATAAATCCCTGACTGAGCAACTTCATTGTGTGTTTGTTGTACAAATTGAACTAAAAGTTGTTCTATCCCTCTTTGCGGTATTTTAGCATGTTTTTTAAGTGTCATTTGTTATTCTTTCCCTTTCAGAAGACAGTTCAGCTCCTGAGGTTGTCAAGAAAGTTCAGCCAAAGAAAAAACAGGCCTTCAAAACCATTGAGCAGAACTTGAACAACATCAATGTGTCAGAGGCCAATCGCAGGCGTAGGGTGGGTTTTGGGGGAGGCTGCTGGAGCAGCTGCATGGGAGAGGAACACGGGTGTCACCTCATCTTCCTCATCTCTGTTTTCTTTCTTGTTCATTCCTCACTTGGGCTCTGACAGTCACGTACATGTCTGGATTGTGCTGGTACAGCACAGTTGTGTCCAGTCAGGTCTGAAAGGGAGCTGGGAGGGCTCTTTCCTTACTGAAAAAGATCATGAGTTATGGGATGGTTTGGCTGGGAAGGGATCTTAAAGATCAACCAAATCCACCCCCTGCCATGGGTAGGGACACCTTCCACTATCCCAGGTTGCTCCAAACCCTGCTTACCTGCCCTTGGACACTTCCAGGGATGGGGAGGAGATGTTTGGAGTCATTCTCCACTTCCCTCCACACCTGCAGGTGGATCCCATGTTCCAGAAAGCAGCAGCATCCTTTGATGAGCGCAGCACTGCTGGGATTTTCCTCACCCGTCTGCACTCCCAGGACTTCCACTGCGAGCTCCAGTTTGAGTCCAGGATTGTCCCTCTCCCTTCCTTGGAGACTCTCTTGCTGCCAAACTCAGATCCTGTGGAAATAATGGATTTAAAGTGTGAGTGTTGGGCCCATCCAGACCTTTCCATGCTTTTCATCTCCCAGGTGAGCTCATTTTAGTCTCAGCTGCCATGGGCTGTGCTTTGGTCACTTGGCTGTCCTGGGGCACCAGTGCTCTGATCCTGGTCCAGTTGGGAGCAGCTGCTTGAAAACCAGGACCTTTGTAGCTTTTAGATCTTTACCTGTCACCCAACCTCTGGCACATCTGGGACATCAGATGTTGGTCTGAGTTTTGCAGGACTTGGGATTAGTGCTCCAGGTTAAGGACTGACCTCAGAGTGTGTTGAGCCTGGATATAGGACCAGCCCCTGCTGCTCTGATAAGATTCCCAGAGTTATGCCCACCCTGGAGTTAGGGTGGGAACTGAAATCTCCCTTATAAATGAGCTCTGCATAGAAGAAGAGCTGCCCACATATGTGACTTTAAGATTAATTAATTAAGAAATCATTCCTGGCACTAGTCTTAGCTGCTGGTTTTGGATCCTGAGTCTAATCCCTCCCCACTACCTTCCCTGTCTCCAGCGCTGCTGGCTCAGTGTGTTGAGAAACGTCCCATCTGCTCTTCCCTGACTGGTTTCCAGTTTACAAAGTGGGATGAGGAGTCTCATGAGGAGGTAGGTTGGATGGCTCTGTGCTGGGTGGGATAACTGGGCCTGGTGGGATACCTGAGTTCTCAGCTCTGAGATACACAGGGGGAGGTTGTGCTGCAGGGCTGCTGATATCCTGCTTTTTCATGGAATCATAGAATCCCAGACTGGTTTGGGTTGGAAGGGACCTTGAAGCCCATCCAGTCCCAACACCTGCCATGGGCAGGGACACCTTTCCTAGGTTGCTCCATCCCTGTCCAACCTGGCCTTGGACACTTCCAGGGATGGGGCAGCCACAACTTCTCTGGGAATTCCATCCCTGCTCCTCACCACCCTCCTAGGGAAGATTCCCTTCCCAATATCCTGTGTAAATCCACCCTCCTTCAGCTCAAGGCCGTTAAGCTGAAGCTTCCTCAGCTTCAGATACCTTCCTGAGTTCCTTCTTCTCTCAGTCAGTGTTGGCCCTGCTGGATAAATTTAAGAAGAGTGAGCATGTGTTTGACCCCTACGCAGAGGTGGAGAGTGATGGGGAGGGCTGTGTTCCCCCCCTGCCAGAGGATGACTTCCACTCGGATTTCCCTGGGAGCAGAGCAGTAAAGAAGCTTGGGGAATTCACAGATAACATCAACTCCTCTGGAACAATCAGCCAGAACCAGAGCAAGAGGTGAATGCTCACTGAAAATCCATAGTTTTGCTTTGATGGCAACTCACAACTTTTGGCAGCTCTCTGGGGAATCTTTTGTTCCTGCTTCCTCCTCCAGTTCCGGGTAAATCCAGGGATGCATTATGGGAATATCTCTGCCTTCCAAGGGGATCTTTGGCAAATCTACCTATTTTTTGGAGCAGCCTCACAGATTTAAGACATTGCAACACTCCTAGCTCTGGTTAAAGATCAGGAGTCCTGCCCTGCTGGCACAGGGAATGGGAATGTCTGTCCAGAGCTGCCCTGGGTATTCAATGCCCTCAGGAATGGTTTCACTGAGTGCACATGTGGTCTTTTCAGGACTGATGGGGCTCTTTTTGGAGAGGGAGACGTTGAGACCATGTGCCATCACCTCTCCATGAATCCAGGGGAATATTCCTACTTCAGTCCCCGCACTCTGTCCATGTGGGCTGGCCCCCAGCACTGGCGCTTCAAACCCCGCCATACATGTAGGTATTTGGGGACAGCAGCTGCTGCCAGGTCCTGCTCACCCCGGAGATCAGGGAATCATGGAATCAGTTGGGTGGGAAGGGAGCTCAAAGCCCATCCAGTTCCACGGGCAGGGACACCTTCCACAAGACCAGGTTGCTCCAGGCCCCATCCAGCCTGGCTTTGGACACTTCCAGGGATGGGGCAGCCACAGCTTCTCTAGGAATTCCATCCCAGCCCCTCACAGGGAGGAATTCCTTCCCAATATCTCATCTAAACGCACCTTCCTTCAGCTTAAGGCCATTGAGATTAAATTAGACTTTCTGCTTCCATAAAAAGATGCTGATCCCTGTAAAACATGAAGCTGAGAACAACACATTGCTTTCACAAAACAAAGGGTGGGATCCATCCTTGTAGGTGGATGTGTGTGGAGCCGATGCTCAGGCTGGGAGTGAGCTGCTTGTCCTGGCTCTTGTCACCAAGCACTGACACTTCCCTTCCTTTCTGCAGACAACGCCAACTCTGAAAAGGAGACCAGGAAAAGGAATGTGAAGGAAGTGTTTGAGCTGAACTTTGATGAGAATGTTGACTTTGAGGCCTATTTCCGTAAGACCAAGGTACCTGCTGAGTTCCTGCCTCTTCCTGCTCTCCATTTTGCTGGATTCTTCCTGGTTTACACCCTCTCAGGTCCACCTAGGTGTCCAGGGTGCTGAATGGAAGCTACTGGATGCACCAGCTGAACCCATTGTGGAATTCCTCCTTGGAGGCATCACAGACCTTGCCCCCTTTTAGACAAAGACCTGTGTTCAAAACACTTATTTGTGCATGAAGAGCTCCTGGCTGATGGCATTTTCCACCCCTTTCCCAGGCATCTGTAACTCTGGCCAAATCCATCCTGGAAAGACAGAATGCGAGGAGCACCACGCTCCCTGAAGACTTCAACTATAACCCTGAGAACTTCCCCCAGCTGTTCCTCAAGCCATTTGTTAAGGTAAGAGCCTTCTCTAAAATCCTCTCAGCAATAACTCCAGGCTCGAAACCTCCAAAATTCTTGAAATCCTAGGTGTCTTTTGGAATGCTCCTCAGGGTTGGGGACAGGCCAGTGTGTGTCACGGAGCTGACCCACTGTGGATGCTGCTTGTAGGGGGTTGCTAGAGGTGTGTGAGGAGGAGGAAGAGCTAGAAGGGGATGAAGGAACATGAAACAGGCATTGCTTGGGGAAATATTTAGTATTTTTCCTTCCCTGGTCTGTCCCTGTAGCTCAACAGGATGTCGGAGCCAGTCACCGCATTGGAGAATGAAGCTGAGATTGGGGACTATGACTACAACAACCCCAATGACACCTCCAACTTCTGCCCTGCCCTGCAGGTAAAGAGCAAGAAGGTCTTTTTTTTCTGTTTGATACCTGATGGGAATGATTTTGGGTTAATCCATTGTCCAGAATTAATTACTAGTGAAAAGGAAGTCGAGCTGCAGTCTCTGTGCCCATTCCGTCCCCTCACTGACATCACCTGAACTCTGCCTTTGGTGTTTGCACCTGCTGCAGAAACCCCATTCCAGGCTTTTCCAGGCCCTGAAGTGGGAATAAACTCCATGTCTCACCTCTGCACTGAGCTCTGCACAGGGAGTTTTCCTCCCAGCCCTTCCAAGGTCTAGTTGAAGTTGATTTCTCTTAAAGCTTCAGCTTTCTGCCAGGTGGTGGTTGTCACAAGTCCTGGTTGGTCCCACTCTGGCAGCAGAGCCCTCATCTTGTTTCTCCATGTATTATGGAATCCCAGAATGGTTTGAGTGGGAAGGGACCCTAAAGCCCATCCAGTTCCACCCCCTGCCATGGGCAGGGGCACCTTCCTCTACACCAGTTGCTTCAACCTGGCCTTGGACACTGCCAGGGATGGGCAGCCACAGCTCCTCTGGGAATTCCATCCCAGCCCCTCCCCTGCCCTCCCAAGGAAGAATCCCTTCCCAATATCCCTTCTCAACCCACTCTCTGTCAGTTTAAATCTGTTAAACCGACAGTTTAAACGCAAGTATTTCAGCTGCCTCTGGGGTGGGGCTGATAAGGGTCTGAGACCCCCAGCGCTGCTGGTGGGATGGAGCTGGAGATGCCAGAGATGGGCAAGAACATGGAATGGTTTGGGTTGGAAGGGACCTTAAAGCTCATCCAGTGCCACCCCCTGCCAGGGGCAGGGACACCTTCCACTAGCCCAGGTTGCTCCAAGCACCGTCCAACCTGGTCTTGGACAGTACCAGAACATAGGACAGGTTTTTGATATTCTTCTCTCTAGATTCACCCTTAGAGGGGCTGAATAAGATCCTGTTCTGTGGGGACTGTGTGCAGGAATTCCCACCCTGGAGAGGCTCCTCAGGGATGTCTCTGGGTGGTGTCAGTGCTGTGTCTCCTGTCCAGGTCTCAGACAGTGACGATGACAATGACCCTTCTGAGTTCCTGGCTCAGACAGGGGAGTTCAATCCTGAGGGGCTGCAGCTCAACAGGGTCCTCAACAGGGTGGACGTCACCACGTACGGGGAGCTGAACCTCGTCGCTGAGCCCCAGAAGGTGAGCATTGGGAGGGCACTGGGAGCTGCTCCCAACACTCAGAAATTATTGGATTTCTACAAATTAGAAGTTGTTTAAATTAAAAAATTAAAAGTTAAAATTAGAAATTTCTTAAAATTAAAAGATAGAACTAGAATCTAGTTAATTCTGTGATTCTTTCAAAGTTTCTTAAAATTGAAGGTTTCTTAAAATTAAATATTTCTTAAATTAAACGTTTCTTGGAAGTTGTCTTGGGATTAGAGAGTCTGAGACAGCTTTCCCTGGTGCAGGATCTCCTGTGTTTGCTGCTGGATTCTTTATTCCCAGCTAATCCCTCATGTAAGAGGAGGGAATTAAACACAAAAGGCCATTCCCAAGGGAACCGTGCCTTGGTTATCCCTGTGATCCCAATGATCTCTACTGACCCTGCCTGTCCTTCCCTCAGATCAATAAAATTGCAATTCAATATGCAAAGAATGCTGAGAAAATGGACATGAGGAGGCTGAAGGAAACCATGTGGCAGCTGTTGACTGATGGGCAGAAGAAAGGGACAGTGGGAGAGGTGAGTGCAGGAGGAGCTGGATTCCTCAGGAAGGGAATGTCCTGAGGGAATTGTGCAGGTTTATCAGCAATCCCTTTCTTGTTCCCATGGAATGGTGGTAAAGACAGACCAAGTGTGACTTGCAGGGGATTTTCTCGGATTTTGGGGAGCAAAGTTGTCTGATTTTTGCTGACTAGGTGGAAGATGCTGAGAAAGAGGAGGACACGTCAGTGGTGGCAGGAGAGAAGAAGCTGAGCGACATCATGAAGGACCTGCGGCATAGGTAGAGACTCTAAACCAGGTTGGACTGAAGATGGGACAGATTTTAGTTAAGTTTGAACTGCCCCCTCTGTGTCTGTCACAGTCCTTCCCTTGCTCCAGGTTTTCCTGGGGGAGCTGTGGGTTCATCCAGCTCAGCAGTGGAACGGGAAAGTGGAAAAAAGCAGATCCGTGGGGAGGAGCTGATCTCTGGGCTCTGTCTATCCTAATCCTGGTCTCCCTCCCCTTCCATAGGCTTCCTGCTGCCATGGCAACCAACCTGTCTGTGCCCTCGGCCTTCGTGTGCCTCCTGCACTTGGCAAACGAGAAGGTGAGTTCACACCTGGGGCAGGGCCACTTCCTGAATCAGGATTTCTGGACTTTTCCCATGCCCACAGTGGACACTGATGGGCTGGGAACACCAGCATTCCAGCTGGTTGCTCTCAGTCCTTCCCTGTCCTTGGGTCTGACAGCACTTTGCTCCTCAGAGTTGTTCCAAGTGTTGGAGTGTTCTGGATTCCCAGTTACGGAATAGAATCCCAGAATTACTGAGGTTGTAAAAAAGATCTCTAAGATCATAGAATCCAGTCTTTGACCGCTCTCCATCATCCTAACCAGCCCAGAGCACTGAGTGCCACCACCAAGTGAGGTGTTCCTTGGACATCTCCAGGGATGGCGACTCCACCATCTCCCTGGGCAGCCCCTTCCAATGCCTGACAACCTGTTCCGTGGAAAAATTTCAACCTGAACCTCCCCTGGCACAGCTTGAGGCCTTGTCCTCCTATCCCTTGTTCCCTGGAGAAGAGTCCAACCCCAAAAAGCAACAACCCCGGCCTTGCTGAGGAGGGGCTAGAGTTGTTCTGAACCTTCATCCTATGGGGTTTTTATGCCTTCAGACTCCAAGGGAAACAGTCTGGCTTTGTCAAACTCAGCTTTCCCTTTGTATTCCCAGAATCTGAATCTGGAGGGCACAGAGGACTTGTCTGATGTCCTGGTGACACAAGACACTAAGCCACATGTGGAGCAGCCCCTGGAATGACTCCAGGCCGGAGCTCAGTGTCCCAGCTCTGGATTTTCATCAGTGGCAGATATTTCTCCTCCCAGCTGAGAAATCTCCCTGGTCTCTGTACCTCAGGAACACTTTTAAGTCAGGTATGTTCCACCTGACAGATGGTCGTGGCTCAGCCTTCCTGGCTCCTGCCATCTCTGATCCATCAGCTTTTCCTGGAAAGGGGTAGTGGAGTTCATCTCACTGTGAACCACCAATGCCTACAGCAACAGGTTCTTCTGTGAGTGTCCCAAAAGGTTCCTCTGTGTGTTCCTCCCTGTCCATAATTCTCAGTTTTTGGACTGACACTGCTGTTTCCAGTTCCTCCCTCAGTCCTGTTCATCCCCTGAAAGGATTTACCTTTTACACTGTGTTTAAAGATAATAAATTGCTCTGGACTGTGCAGATGGCCCTTTGAAGGAGTCTCCATACCAGAAGAGGTTAAAATAACACAGGAGGGTTGGGGGCAGAAGGGTTGGCAGCTCCCTAAAAAAGGGGGTCCAGGAGTCATTGGGATCACACGGCTGGATCACCAGCCTTGACCCCTCCTCCAGTACCTAAACAATGGGAGCTGGACCAGCCTGGACATCGTGACCAGAGTCAACCAAGAGCTGAGATCACCAGGGATGTTCCTGGTGCTAAGGCAGGTCCAGGATCAAGCTCGGAAGTTGGTCTGGAGGTCGTGTTTGGGTCCAGGTCTGCAGGTCAGGTTTAGATCCTTCCCGGGGGGGGAGAGACACAGGATGGGAATTTTTAAGGAAAACAGTCAAAAACAGGGACATTATTCCATTTCAACCCCCTCGGGGTGGCATTTTGGGGGTTCTTACCTTAAAGATCTTCCTGAAGGTGCCCTCTCCCAGCTCTCCCAGCACCAGCGAGGTCTGCTCGGGGTCCACATCCCTGCAGAGGTGCCGGACCCACCTCGGCAGCTTCTTCTCCGGAAAGCCAAAAAGCTGCCGGAGAAAAGCCATGGGGTGCCTCCGTGCAGAGGGACAGGGGGAGAAGGCTGGAGCTCCTCCACAAGTACCTCCAGAGCCTCCGCAGCCCCTGCAGCTCTTCATCCTGCAGGCAGGAAGCGGCTGAGCGGGGCTGCACAGGATGTGCCATGAGATGGGGGTACCAAGATGGAGATGCTTCACTCCGTCTGTGTCACATCCCAATCCTGGGCATTTTCGGGATGGGAGGAAGGAATTGTGCTCACGTAAAGGTGCTGCCTGCACCCCTGGCACCCCAGGGTGGGTATTTAGGGGTCACTGGGACCCTCTGAGGTCCTTTAAGGTGTTTGTACGAATGCACATCCCCATGGATTTGTGCATCCATGCACATCCAAGGCTGGAATCAGCAGCTCCATGGATGAGCTTTAACAGGTCCTATGGGTGCTGGGATGCCCCAGAGGGGCTCATCAAGCCTTATTAGTGCCCCAATAATTAACTCTCCATGGAAAGACACTCATGGTCAGGCTGGGGGTAGGTTGTGCCACCACCTTGGCAGAGGGTCAGGGTGGCAACCCCAGCCCCCAGCCTCCTCTCCACGGGGGCACCCAAAGCCTCCCCAGCACCCAAAAGCTGCTCCAGCGGGGCTCAGCTCGCAAGGACTCTCCCAGGGGTTTTCCCAGTGATTACATCATTTAATCATGGGATAATTAAATCCGCGGAGATATTTTATAGTTCCATATTCCCAGTTCCATATGCCAGGCTGGAGCTGGAGCTGCAGTTCCCTGCCAGCACCAAGGGCATCAACCCACAGGAGGAGGGTTCATTCCAGCCCCAAAGCCCCCCCAAATCCCGAGATAAGGAACCCTCTCCTTGCAGCCAAAGTGATGCTGGTCCTGCCAGAGCTGCCAAATCCAGCACAGACCTAGCAGCAGCTGGTCATGAAGGTTTGGGCTATTTTCCCCTCTCCTTTTCCTCTACCTCTTCCTTCTCAGTTACCTTTTCCTCCTCCTTTTTCTCCTTCTCCTTTTCAATTTCCTTTCCCTCCATCTCCTTCTCTGTCGTCTTTTCCTTCTTATCCTCCTCTTTTTCTCCTCCTTTTTCCATTTCCTTTTCCTCCATCTCCTCCCTCTCCATTTCCACTTTCTCTCCCTTCATCTCCTTCTCCTTCTTCCATTTCCTTTACCTTTTTCTTTTCTTCCTTCTCCTTCTCTTTTTCTTCCTCCTTCTCCTTTTCCTCCTCTTTAGGGGCAGCAGCTGTCTCTGGGTTTCCCCCCCACCAGCTGAGCCCTGACACCTTTCATTGTGCGGATGGCTCCTCTCACTTCTGCCACCTTTCAACCCCAACAATTCCCCTTTCCCTCCAACACCACTTCTAGGATTAAAACCTAAAATCCCCCTGGGGGAGATTTCCCTGGAGCTCCTGTCGGAGCAGAGCCCTGAGGGGTCTAGATCATACTGAAGGGTGCTCAGCTACCCTTGGGACCTTGAAATACAATGTATTCCTGAAATCCAGTGTACTCCTGAAATCCAATGTAGTCCCAAAATCCAGTGTATTCCTGAAATCCAGTGTATTGCCACAATCCAATCCATCCCAGAGCTGATGGAGAGTCCCTGCAGGCTGGACCCTGATCATGGGGAAACTGAGGCAGGGACACCTCTCAAATCCCCCTCCCCACATCTCCAGACACACCCCCTCCCATTCTGCCCGAATTAAAACTAGAGCCGGGAATAAAAACCTGAGTGGGGTTTCTTTTGTTGTTTATTTTACACATTTTCATTAAATTCTGATATTTTTATGTAGAGGGCTGGAGCCTTCCTGGAATGAGAGGGTGTAATGTCACCTCGGATCCTCCACCCCCTTCCTGGACCCGGAGGAGGGGACAGGAGCCAAATACTCCCCCTCCCCCAGTTTCCCCCCCGCTTCTGCTTTCTCTGCTTTTTGGCCCAAAATGAGTCACCGGGGGATTTTTTTTCTCTCATTTTTCGGGACTTTTTCACAAGCCGAAAGGGGAGAGGGATTCTCGGGGGGCTGCAATGGGGCTGAGCACCCCTGGTGCCCTCCAGCAGCCCCAGCTAGGGTTCCCAACTAAGGGATAAGGGACATCATCTCTGGAGGTGTCACCCACCGCCCGCGCGGTGCTGAGACCCCTCCCAGGAAGGGGACCAGACTGGCCACGTCCACGTCCAGTGACCGCGACGCAGCCGTGTCCCCAAACCCCGAATGGCTCCGGGGGGAGCTTGGGGCTGGAAAGTCCTGCCTAGTCATTCGGGGGGTAGTGCGCGGTGAGAACCCCAAAAAGCGCGTCCGTTCCGGTAAGGAAAGAGTCAATGGCCCGCGCGGAGCCGCCTCAGCCCCGCACACGCCACTTCCCCGAGCGGGGCTGACTCATCCCCGCGCTCCGTCCCGCTCCCAATACCGGCTCCCACCGCTCCATGAGCCGCTCGGCCTGAGCCCCTCCGTGAGTATCGGGGGTCCCGTAGGGGGTGGGGGGTCCCGACATCCGCCACGAACCACGTGTCACCCCGCCCCGCCGCCCCGCTTCGCCCTATCCCGGCGGGGACCCGCAAACGGCTGGGAATCCCAAAATCCCAAACCCCATAGAAGTGGAGTGCGCTCCAACTCCGTGGGGACACCCCAAACTGTGCCGACCCCCACCTGGGGCCGCCTCCACCTGCCCCAACGCCCCTTTTCCAGCCTCTTCCACCGCGCCGGGTGATGTCAGGGGGGTTCTCCCGGTGCCAGCGGGATGGGAAGGGATGACTTTACCCCATTACTCACCCGCCGTCACGACTTGGCTCTGCTCCCGCACTATTCCCGGCTCAGTCCCGTGCTTCAACGGGGAATTCGGGCTTCGACAGCATGAGTTCGGCTTAATGGGGGGATTTTGGGAAGGAGAGGGAGCCCCAAAAACGCTCCAGGGGTCGCAGGGGTTCGGTGTGCGGCGGAACTTGGGATGAGTTTGGCCGTCGCGAAAGTGCCGCCGAAGCGCCGTTGTAATTTTAATCGTATTAATGAGTAATTAGAGCCACCTCCAGCCCCGAGCCCCCCGCTCAGGCAGGTCACAGATGGTTCCCGCCGGCAGGATATGTTCATCCCCGAATCGGCCGTTTTTCGCCCCCAAACCCCAAACGTCCCTGCCGGCGGTTCCTGCTCACCCGTGCTCATACGCACACACATGTTGGCACTTCTATGCACCTGGGCACGTGTGTTCACCCTGCGTATGAGAACACACAGGTACCACTCACCTGTACTCACACACATGTTAGCAGCTGTATGCATGTGTAAACACGCCTGGGCACGCGTGTTCATCCTGCACACGAGGACACACATGTACACACCCGTCCGTGGCCGCGCACACGCTGCCCTTTCCGGACTACAAGTCCCATCACACCCCTCGCCGGGGACGGGGCCGACCCTCTCGACCGCCCAATAGGCGGAGGGGGCCAGTTGGCCCCACTCAATGGGGGCCGAGGGGGCGCGTTGGCCCCGCCCCTCGGGCGCGCCCCAGTCACGTGGCGCAGGCGCGACGGGTGAGCGCGATCGAGGGCGGTGGGGAGGTTGACGGGGGGGACAAGAAGGGGTCCCGTGGTGGGAGGGGATGGGTCAGAGGGAAGTTGGGTCCCCCCCCGACCGGGCCTCATTTACCCCAGGTTGGCAGCGCCTTTTTTTGCCGTTTTTCCATGGGGTTTGCCCCAAAAAAATGGGGGGGGAGACGACTTGGGGGGGGGGCAGTCAGGGAGCAGCTTCAGGCCACGAGTGGCCGATTTCGGGTGATGCCGTGACCCGAATCATCCCGATTTTCCCTTAATTTTATGGGAGCAGCAACAATTTGGGGTCTCTCACTCCCCGCATGCCTTTTTTTCCCCTCAGGACCCTCCTAAACTCAAAGCCAACGACTCTCCCCCATGGAGCAACCAGGGCAACAAGACCCCCAAGAAACCACCACTAGCAATCCCCCCGTGAGTTCACCCTGGGATTTTAAGGGGGGTGCTGAACCCTCCCAAATTTGGTGGGGGGATGAGGGCAAGCAGCACTTTGGCCACCAGTGAAAGAGAGGATGAGGAAGAGAAGGGTGAAATTTCCAGCCTTGGGGGGGAAATCCAGACCTAAACCGGCATTTTTTAGAGGAAAAATGAGCTGTACCACCTAAATAATACTTTTTATAATTAGCTTTTATCCTGAGAAGGAAACAGCGTTTAGATTTTGTGGCACTGGATCGCCCTCCCTCCTCAGCGGCTTTTTCTTCCACCCCCCCCCCAAAAAAAGCCTCGAAATAGTTGAGATGTTAAAACGCAGCATCTGTTACAAGAGTCTAAATGAATAGAGAGAAGAATCACAAAAAAAAAAAAAAAAAAAAAAAATCAAAGGCCAGACTTGGGAGCCAAGCAGCTGCTTTGCCCAAAAATAGCAACAAGTTTTATAATTCTGGAAAATGTAGAACAAACAAACGGGCCACATTTTTAGCTGAGAAAGGCAGCGGCGGTGGGAGGGGGGAGGAGGAATTCCTGCCCCTCTGTTTTCCTGGAAGCTGTTCCTCGTGTTCTTGCCTGGATCCAGAGCTTTGACCAACTTGGCTGCTGGCCCGGGGTGACAAAAACGAGCCCAGAGCTGCTTAATTCGCCAGGCAGGGGGTGGGGGAGCTGCTGCTTGGCCTCAGTTTCCCCAAATTTCCCTCCTCCTGTGTCCCACAGGAGGATCTGGGTCCTGAGGACGGATCTGAGCAGGAGAAGCTGGTGGGAGAAGGGAAGGAGAAGGAGGAGAAGGAGGAGGAGGAGGCTTTTCTGGTCAGTCTCTACAAGTTCATGAAGGACCGACACACCCCCATTGAGAGGATCCCCCACCTCGGCTTCAAGCAGAGTATGGACCCCTCAAATCCCCTAGGGACAGGGAGACCCTCCGTGTCCCCCTGACCCTTGGCCTCTCCTCTTTATTGCCAGTTAACCTCTGGAAGATCTACAAAGCTGTGGAGAAGCTGGGAGCCTATGAGCTGGTAAGTGGTGTCTGGGGGAGTGCTGGCATCCAGTGGGTGTCAGCATGTCCCCTGAGTGTGGGAGTGTCCCCTGGGTGCCAGGGTGTCCCCTGGGTGTTCCCTGCGTGTTCCCTAGGTGCCAGGATGTCCCTGGGTGTCAGGATGTCCCCTGGGTGCCCAGATGTTCTATGCACACCAGGATGTCCTGTGCACACCAGGCTGTCCCCTGGGTGTCACGGCTGTCCCCTGAGCACCCAATCTCACCCCTCCCTCCCTGCGCAGGTGACAGGGCGCCGGCTCTGGAAGAATGTATACGATGAACTCGGGGGGAGCCCTGGCAGCACCAGCGCTGCCACCTGCACCCGGCGCCACTATGAGAGGTGGGCACACAAAGGGACTTGGGGGGGTGCCTGGGCCTCAGCTCTCCCTCGCAGGGCCAGTTCTCACTGTGTGCCACCCCCCTCCACAGGCTGGTCCTTCCCTATGTGCGGCACCTTAAGGGAGAGGAGGACAAGCCGCTGCCCCCCAGCAAACCCCGCAAGCAATACAAGGGCTCCAAGGACGACAAGAGCAAGAGGGCCAGGAAAGAGAAGGGCAGGGAGCAGGTGTGTGGCTCCTCTGGAAGTTCTGGGAACAGCCTCAGACCCCTGTGTCCATCTCTCACCCACTGGGGTGCGCAGAGAAGAGCAAGAAGGGATGTGGATCACTGGGAAAAGGGAGTGGAGGGTGGTTGGAAAAAGGGAGTGGAAAAGAGGGAATGAAGTTGGGGGGATCCAGGAGCCCATCTCAGGATGCAGCACCCACCTCCCAATAACCCCCTCTGCCTGCAGATGCCTCCGGACAAGGTGAAACTGGAGGTGGCAGCTGGCACAGAGGACACCCAGGACACCCCAGAGCGGGGACGGGTGGCTCAGGGATCCATCCCAGAAATGCCACCCCACTCCTCCAGCTCAGCAATCCCGACCCCCAGCCCCTTGGGGGGGTGTCCCAGCCCCTGCCAGACCCACAGTGAGACCTACAAGTGCCTTTTCTCCAGCTTCTACTCCAAAGGGAACCACCCCATCATGTCCCCACTAGCCAAGAAGAAGCTGCTCGCCCAGGTGAGTGAGGCCGAGTCCCTGCGCTGCCACAAACGCCACTGCCCTGAGGGCCAGTGGGCACCAAGCGCTGCTACCACTGTCCACGACCTGCCCCAGCTGGCCCCCGAGAGGAGCCCGGAGCCCTCAGGAGCTCAGGATACAGTTCTGAGCATTGGGAATGAGGTGGGACCCTCCACCAGTGCGTCTCCCAGGGGCACAGACATCCAGGGGTGCGCCGGGGCCGAGAATAAGGGTTCGGCACCTGCCATGTTCACCGGCTACTTCCACGCCTACCGCAGTGAGGGGCTCCCGCCTGGCGCCCCCCATCCGCTCTGGGGTTACTTGTCCAACCTGAAGGATTTTTTGGAGCCACCTCCCGCCTTCCTGGAGCCGGAGCAGCCCCAGGACCTGCGGAGCAAAGTATGGGAGAGCTGGGGGGCCACCGTGCAGGCCTGGGTGCCCCCCGGAGCAGGACCCACTGCCAGGGCTGGGCACCACCATGAAGAAGAGGAGGAGGAGGAGGAGGATGAGGAGCCCTTTGGCCCCAAATTTGGTGCTTTGTCCCCCTTCCCCACAGAGGTTGAGGGAAGGGACATGGGCTCCAGCCCCCCGGGGGGCCACTGCAGGCTGGCCAAGCCCAAGGCCTTGGTGGCCAGTCCCAGCTTTGCTGCAGTGCACTTCCCACCAAGCTTTGGGAGTCCCCTGGAGCACCTCAAAACCCAGGGTGTGCCCATGGCCCCCGCGCTCTCCACCAACCCCTTTGTCATCCCGGCCTTTCCCAGCCCCTTGGTGGTGGGCTCCACACAGCCCTCAGAGCTGTGCCGGCCGCTGGGTACTGGCCCCGGGCACTACCCCAATTCCTACGGGAATTCCCTGCGCCACCGGCCCTACCCATGGCACAGCCACCATTCCTATGGCTCCCAGCACGTGCCAGCCTTTCACCGCCACGCCAAGCTGTAGGAATTCCATCCCAGCCAGCAGCATTCCCTGTGGAGGAGGGAGAGGCCAGCATGCTGCACCGGAAAGTGCTGGGGCCATCACCATTCCAGGGCTGAGGGGACAATCTGGACTGAGTCATTTTTACTCTTGATCTTGAGCTGTTTGTATCCAACCTTGTTACAGTGGTGACAATTACATATCACATGGTTCTATATATATTTTATATACACACACACCCCCCTATAAAAACGGGAGCTAAATGAGTGCTGGAGGTTTGTGTTTTGCCAGGGCTGAGCCAGTTGATGGTCATTCTCATCCCTCCTTGCCTGGATTTTTGGAGACTCCCCTGGAACCCCACCCCATGTAATTTGGGGGGTTTAATCGTTGCCTCCATCCAGGGCTCCAGAGGGTTTTCAGGGTTTGGGTGTCTGCCTCGAAAATGCTCCAGACCTGGCAGAGCTGGGCCTGGAATAAACCTCCTGGATGGTCTGAACCTGGCGGTGTTTGTGCTGTCCTGAATTTCTGGGATCAAGGCAGGGTTTGGGGGGATCCTCACCCTAAACATGGAGTGCCAGGGCTGAGAGCTCCCTCCAAAAGGAGATGCTTTTCCACAGCAGTTTTGGGGGAATCAGAGCCGTTCCGTGGAGCAGGTGCCTGTCCCAGTGAGAACCAGCCAAGCTTCTTCCAGCTTTCTCTCCAGGTGCTTTCTCCCTTCAGGTGCTTTTTGCTTCCAGGAGCTCCAGCTGAGCTGCTGCAAATGATCCAAAGACTTTGTCGGAGCTACAACACTCACATCAGCTGCTCCTCATCTGCAGGGACAGCGGGAAGGGCAGAGGGATGGTGGCACTTCCTTGGCCCTGGAGATTGGTGCAGGAGCAAAAAGATCAGCTTGGAAGGACCACACTGCTGTATACATGGAAAGGCCAAGTTTTGGGATAGAAATTGAGAAGTAATTGTTCCCAGGCAGCACTGATCACTCCATGATGTTGGAGGCTCTTTGGGAAGAGCACCATGGACTCAAGCAGTCCTGGATCCTCCATGGGAAATTTTACACACCCCAGTTTGGAAGCAAGGATGTGGCCACTCATCCCAGATGTTTTCATCATCAGCTTGGAGAGAAGGTTCCATGTTTGGTGGAATCCATCAACAAACTCGGGCTTAAGCTCATCCCACACCCACAACTTTTCCTGTGGGAAATTTTTACTTGGGCTGAACCTGGATTTTTGGCTAAGTAAAATCTTACCCTTTTTTTCCATAAAAGCCTAGGGAAAAGGGAAGGGAATGCCAGGTCCAGCAGGGTTTGGGATGATGGCAAAGCTCAGCATCCTCAAAAATGCTGCTGCTTGTCATCTGGTGTGTGAGAGGCTGCACAAGTCCCTGGGAAGGATGAGGAAGTGAGCAGAGATTTCAGCACATTCCTGCCCTTGGATGGGCTGTCCTGGCTCCATGGGTCTCCATCTGATGGGAATTGTGCTCCCCAAAAGCATCTCAGCCAGGTAATGCTGCTTCATGGGAAGCAAAAGTCAAGGGCTCAGAGTGTAGCAGAGCCATGGCCTAGAATGGGGACATGGGGAGTGTTGAGATTATCCCAGAGATCCACAAAGTCCCATGACAGCTGGTGGTTCAAGCTCAAGGTGCCTGATGGAAACGCAGCTGTAAAGGCTGTCAAGACTCAGGGCAGATCTAAGCTGAGCCTTTTTCAGGAAGTATAAATATTACCAAAAGCAGGGCGAATCAGCTGAGTCTTCTATCCAGAGGTGGGAAACCATGTGGAGGAGACTGAGAGCAGAGCTCATTGGGGGCAGCTCTGACTCTGCTCCTTGTGACCACTGACAGGACCCTGGAACAGCTCGAGTTGTGTCAGTGCAGGGTTGGGTTGGATATCAGGAAAAAGTTCTTCCCCCAGAGGGTGGTCGGGTACCGAACAGGCTCCCCAGGGCAGTGGTCACAGCCCCAAGGCTGCCAGAGCTCAAGAAGTGTTTGGACAACGCTCTCAGGGACAGGGTGGGATTGCTGGGGTGTCTGTGCAGGGCCAGGAGGTGGACGGATGATCCTTCCTGCTCATGATTCCCTGATTCTATGAGGGAGGTACAGGCAAGAGCTGCCCCCCTGCTCCCAGGCCCCACAGTGTGGATCCTTCCCTGGATCCATCCCTATTTTGTCCCTCCATTTCTCTACAACTTCAGAAATCCACCCTCACCACAAGCTCCGGAGGGGCTGGGGCCACAAACTCAGCACAGAAGAATAAAAAAGGTAATTTTTATTAAACAACAAAACCAGGAAAACATCACCCCTGTGCCCAGGGGGCTGCTCCTTTCCCACCCCTCAGCCTTCCTGTGGGTCCCAGGGGTCCCTACAGCTGGTGGGTGATGCTGGAGGAGCTGCCCAGCCTGAGAATGGGCACTAAGTGTCTGTTGGCTTGAGCCTCCCTGGGGTGGGTGATGGTGCTGCCGTTGTCCACCACGGGAGAAGCCCTCCCCAGGGTCCCCAGGATGTGGCTCTTGGCTAGGCTGATCCTCTCCCTGAGGTGTCCCAGGGTCCTGTCACCCTTCCCTGGGGTCAGGAGGAGCATCCTGGAGGGACTTTGCGGGGCAGGTCCCACCTTGGGGTGCACCAGGGTGGCAAAGGGGAGGGCATCAGTGGAGGAGGAGGAGAAGGAGGAGGAAGGCTGGATGCCCAGCAGTGTGTCGGGCATGGCAGGAGCCTCACTAATCCCAGGCTTGGTGAGAGCCGAGAGCCTGGTGGCTGACATGACGTAGAGGGTCTTCATGGGGCTGGTGGTGGTCACTGTGGAGAAGGGGAGAGGATCAGCAGTGGGGGGACACGGTGCTCACCCTGGGAGGTGATGGGAATTGTGCCCCACAAAAGCATCTTGGCCATGAAGCAAATGTTGCTTCATGTGAAGCAAAAATCAAGGGCTTGAGGTGCAGCTGAGCCAAGCCCGGGATGGGGACATGGAGAGCATTGGGATTATCGCAGTGCTGAACCTTCAGCTCTTCCAGACTGAACAGAAGGACCTGGCCTGGTCCACTCTCCAGAGTGAGACCCCAAAACAAACCCCAGTGCTGGCACAACCCAGGCAGGGAAACCAAACAACGAAAACTGACACCGCTCCACTCCCAGACCACTCAGATTCCCCAAGGAAACCTCCCTGCTCATATCCCCCAAGGATCATTGCCTTTTCCAGAATGGAATGTGATAGCTCTGACCATCTCTCCATCTCTGTCAGGGACATCACCAAGCTCTGGATTTTCCTGTAGTAAAGCAACAGCCAGAAGCTCAGGAATGATTCTCATGTGGTACAGACCAAACAATGACACCAGTGACACCAGTACAAACTGGAACAGCCATAACATCCTCCACATCAGCAGCTCTTCCCTCTTGCTTGTAGAAGATAAGCTGACAAGAACTAGCTGGTCCCACAGGACCAGGGGCCACCAGATGTCCAGTACTGGGACAACTGGAGAGCTGGGATTTGTATCCCAAGATGGAGAGCTCCCAATACCTGGAATCCCCTCACCTGAGGGGTTCTTCATGTGCCTCTGGGTCCGTTTCACGTGCCTGACCTGTGCAGTCTGTGCTCTCCTGGGAGCCCTCCCAGCGCTGTGCTGACATAATTCACACTCCAAAGTGGCTTTTCCAGCAGATATCCACCTTTTTGGATGGATTCCTCTGATCCAATCTATCTGATTTCCTCCTCCACCACTAACCAGCACCGCTCCAGCTCAAGTCTGAGCATCACCTGATGCCCAGGCAGGTCACACCTGGATTTTCCTGCCTTGTGCAGCAATTTAGTGGTGCTTCCTTAGCTGTAATTAATATTCTTCCCCCTGGGAGCTGAAAGGGTGAGACTTCAAGTAAGAAAGGTGTTGCTACCTGCTTACAAGGGCTGAAATCATCTCTCCTCATGCCCTCTGTGGGAGACCCCAAAACTCAGCCCAGATTTGCAGCTCCAGACTCTGCTATGTAAACCTTGGCAGGAAACAGAAGTGTGATCCAGCATCACCTTAGTTCCTGAAGCTGCTCCCAGGATGTCACCACAGTGCCAGGGGAAACCCACCCAACCCTCAAAGCCCCACAGAGCAGTTGCTGAAAGAGAAGCTGAAGTTTTAACTTGTATTTTCAGTGTAAAGCCATATAAACATTCTTGTTTCTACTCTCACAGGAAGCACTTGCACTAACCTCCCCGGGGAGATTCCTGAATCTCCCACCTCCTGTTTGATGCCCAGGGGGAAGGAAAGTTACCCGCTCAAAGTGCAGCTCAGATGCTCCAGACACAGTTAAAATCCAAGCCCAGTTTAAATCTAAGTGCGGGCTTCCAGCTTCCTGCCAAGGCCCAGCTGGAATTTCAAAGGGAACAACCAACAACAGCTCTGGCTACTGCTGAAAACACAAGAGTTTAAGCCCTCAGCATTATCCCCCAAAGCCTTTTGTAAATCCAATCTGTTCCAGGAAGCCCTGGATTACGTAACCCTCTGCGCCAGAGGGACAGGGAGCTGATGTCAAGGGCTATAATTAGTTACAAAAACACACAGCTCACCCCATTTCCTGTAAAAGGCAGCTTTCAGTTTGCTTTTGAAGCAACTCTTGCACCAGCCACACAATTAAGCCCTGCCTTGAACACACAAGCTCAGCATTGTAGGGAAAAGTCACAGCTCAGGATCAAATATCCACTTTCAAGTGGCACCACATAAAAAATTAACCGTTTCCTAAACTAGTCACCCTGGAGTCAATCTGTGCCAAGTTCCATCACTTCTCCTGGGTATTTAGGGGCTCTCAAAGGTAACAAGGACGTGAAGGGAAGCACAGCAGCTCTGATGTTTACTGAAAAGCACAAAAGCTGTTTTCCACATGGATGAGGAGTTTCAGACCTACACAAGTGACTCCTCTGATGCTCACGAGGGATTTGAAGGAATTCTTCCCTGTGAGGGTGGGGAGAGAGTGGAATGGAATTCTGAGAGAAGCTGTGGCTGCCCCTGGATCCCTGACAGTGTCCAAGACCAGGCTGGATGGGGCTTGGAGCAACCTGGTTGTGGAAGGTAGAATGGGATGAGCTTTAAGGTCCCTTGCAACCCAAACCAGTCCATGATTCTGTGATATCAAGCACAATCAACCCTGACACAGACATGATGATGACTTGGATCTTCTCAACCACCTCAGCAAACCACCAACTCACCACACCCAAGAGATGTGACCAAGAACACTTTCCCCACCACAGCCGCACCTGCCCTTGGACTGTGACAGTCAAACAGCTCAGGTGAGCAGCGATGGACACAGTCTGTGGGGAAAGGTGTCCCAGATTACCTGAGGGCCCTGTGTCTGCATGGGCTGCTCCTCTAGCTGGGGCTGGATTGTCCCCATGGCCGCCTGGCTCAGGGTGCTCACACGGCCGGGCTGCCCTCGCAGGGTCACAGTGATGGTTGTGGGTGCCTTCAGGCCTGGAAAACACACATGGGAGATGTCCATGAGATACAGGGATTGTGGAAGCCACAATCAGCAGCATGAGGGGCACCAGAAGCCTCTTCATCAGAGGCGGCTACTTGGAAATTGCCAGCACATGTGGTTGTCCATAAGGAGAAAGGTTTGGGAATGCTGGTCTTGGGGTGCTCCAGGAACCTGGATCACCCTCCAGCCTCCCTTCTCCCTCACCCTCAGGGTGCTCCCGGCACCTCCCTGCCTCCTTATCCTCCACTCTCAGGGTGTTGGGGCATTCCTGCCCAGTCGTTTTTCCTCACTCTCGGGGGTGTTCCAGGTGCCTCGCTGCCCCCATGTCCCTTACCTGCTGCCTGGTTGGAGATCTGGGCCAGCCCTGGCAGGCTGCTGGCCAGCTTGGCCAGCCCCCCGTTGGTCAGCAGCTGGTGGATGGCCGTGGGCTTCCCGCTGGCTGAGGCCCCCAGGGCCAGGGAGGTGGGCACGGGGATGGTGCGGACAATGGTGCCCGTGTCTGTGGTGATGGCACTGAGGCTCTGCAGGGCTGTGGGAGCCTTCACTGCTGAGCTCTGCAAGGACAGGAAGCAGCACTGAGCACCTGGAAGGAAAGGGGATGAGGGGGTGGCACAGCCTCTCCCTCCCAGAAAAGCCAGAGGTGTTAAGAGGTCATGGTTTTCCCACTTCTTTCTTGGTCACACACAGGTCTAAATGCCAGTAAACTTGTCCTTTCCAGTTTGCACATCTCATTTCAGCTTGATACTGTGACTGGGAGAAACTGAGCCCACTCCAAATGAAGCCATGCATGAAATCACCTCACACTGAAGGGATGAGCAGTGCAGTGAGAGGTCACAGGTGTGTGTTTTCCCAGAACATCCAGGAGAATGATCCCTGATTCCTCTAAATCCATTCTCCAACTCAGCATTTTCTAGAAGGCTGCCTAGAAACAGCTTCCCACAGATCCCTTCCCTAGACCTATCACTGAACCTCCCCTCCTCATGTCTCCTGGTCCTGGAGCAAACAGGGCCTTATCCAAGTTCCCTCTAACTTCAGCCTGCACACACCTTCCCTGTGGGATCCCCAATGGATACCTGCACAGGTGGCCCAGCAGCAGCCATGCTGGCAGGGAGGGTGGATGCCTTGGTCCCAATGTCCTGCAAGCTGAAGCTCAGCCCTTGGAGCAGGCTGCTGGCAGATGCTGCTCCTAAAAAAAAAAAAATCCAGGAAAAGAATCAAATCAGGATTGGAGAATTCACCAGCATGAAATTTCAGGTGTGTCCCATGGTTGGAAACCTGCTCTTTAATGAGCAGCAACATGAGGTTGGCGGGAATCCTCCAAGCTGCTCTACACACACAGTGCCACCTGTTTCATAGAATCATGGAATATCCTGAGTTGGATGATCCACAAGGATCGTGAATCCAACTCCTGGCCTTGCACAGACACCCCAACAATCCCACTCTGTCCCTGAGAGTGTTGTCCAAACACTCCTTGAACTCTGCTAGTCTTGGGGCCACGACCACTCTCTGGGGAAAGAACATTTTCCTAATATCCCACCTAAATCCCCCTGGCACAGCTTCATTCCACTGCTGCAGCTACAAATGGGGTCACCTGTGAAACCCAGGATGCAAGAAGAGGTCAGGTTTGGTGTTTCAAGGCATCATTACATACAAGTGATACAATTATCAGGTCAGCTGCTGCATCCCACTGCATCTTCCACAGCAAATCCCTACAAATCCTGCCTCACCCAGACCCAAAGCAACCAGGGAATGCAAGAGGCTCCACTGAGTGATTTTGAACCTGGTTTACCTTTTACCTTCCCAGGACAGACATGGGGAGGTGGGTACCTTGGAGGGCACTGGCTGGCTGGGCCTGCAGGCCGTGAGTGCTGCTGGCCACCAGCCTGCTCTGTAGGGCATGGAATGCACTGGGAGCTGTGCTACTGGGAATTCCAGCTGGAGCGGGGCTTAGCGAGGCCTCTGCTGCTGAACTCAACCTATAAGAGAAGAAAGGGGCTCCAGTCAGTGACAAACTGCACAGGGACACAGATGGCACCAACCCAAACAATCAAAAGGACTCCTGAAAGAAGGGAGCTGAGCTACAAAATCCCAAAGAAAGAGAATCATGGAATTGTTAAGGTTGTAAAAGGCCTTTAAGATCATGAAGTCCAAGGGAAGTTTCCCTGTTCCACTGCAGGAGCACCTATGGCAAAATCCATGGATTTCCAAACTGAAAGGGCTTGTTACAAGTGTGCACCTCTCTGGGTCACTCTACACAAAAGTCATTGACCCCAAAGTGACACTTTTCCTGTTTAAAACCTACTTTCTATTTAAAACATCTCTTCTCCTCTCCCAGATCACAGAATCTCAAAACGGTTTGGGTTGGAAGGGACCTCAAATCCACCCAGGGACACCTTCCACCAGACCAGGTTGCTCCAAGCCCTCTCCAACCTGGCCTTGGACACTTCCAGGGATGGGGAATCCACAATCTGGGCAACAAGATCAGTCACGCTCTGGTTACCCACCGCTTGGGTTAGAATTAGAAGGGAAAACAGGCATCAACAGGAGATTCATCCTCCAACAGAAATCCCTATGGGCAGTTAATGACTCTCTTGAGTCACTTTGAGGCTTTTCCTTGTCTTTGGGAAACTGAAAGTTTGACTGTCAAAGGGAATGAAGGGAAGGATTAAACACTGAATTTCTGCCAAAGCCACCCCAGTCATTCAAAAAACAGATAACCTGAATTTGGAGAACTACATAAAACATAACCCAACAGCCACAATACCTTCTACTTCTGCCCATTTCTGCCATTCCCAGGCTTGACTCCCAGGTGATAAAGAGTTTTCAGGAGCCCAAGAGTCTCCTCCCACACAGCAGAACATTCCAGTGAGAAGCAAGAAACCAGAAAGCTCCATATGCAGGAGTGCCCCTGTTGTGGTCTTTCCTGTCAGAGACCCACAGCTCATAAATCCTAAATTCCCACTCACTTGGGGGTGGTGAGCAGCCCTGAGAGCTCCTTCGCTCCAGACACGGCCATGGGCACCGGCTTTCCAGAGACAACTGCAAGAGAAAAAGAACAATCCTCATTTTCCCTCCTCCATGGGGCTTTAGGGAATTTAGAGATCCCCCTCTCACACAAGTTCCCACAGGCACGGCCATGGGCTCATCCTGCTCCCAGAACATCTTCTCCAGGAAAAACACACATTCCAAGGAACAAAGTCCAATCAAAACCGCTGTGGAACGACAGCCAAGACTGAAGGAATCAGCTTCCAAAATCTCAGGAATCTCAGCCCCTCGACACCAAATCCAAATCTCTCTCCTAAACATTGTCTCCACTAATCCCCTCCTAAGTCCATCATGGCACAGTTGAACCACCTCAATGGATTTTTGGGATCTGGCTGATGGATTTTGTAAGGATTCTTTAATTAAAGACACTTTACAAAATACACAGGGATGCGACGAGTCACGAGATTTGTTTATTGTGGCATTTTTTGGGATACAACTGTGTTTGTCTTGTGCTTTCCTCCTGCTCACACCGGGTAAGAGGGAATTCTTGTTTTGGTTCATGTTTTACTTCTGTAATTCATTTCCTTTCTGTGAAAAGAAGTAAAGTTTGGAAAATTAAAAAAAATAAAATAAAAAAAGACTCCAAAAAACAGAGATTTTCAAAGGTGCCCGAAGATCAACTGTAACCTTCCAAAAGGATGTGGATTTAGATACTTTCACAGTTCAAAACAACTGTTAAATTAGCAAAAAGGTGCTTGGAAAGGAGCAGAATTATTTCTCAGCTTGGAACAGCTCTGATTTCTGAGCAGAACGGAGCCACTTTCAGTCCATAAGCTTACAGATCTGGAGCTCTGGCAAGAGGAAAACACACACTCCAGACACACACATCCTTCAGGGTCACAGGGAACAGCAGCCAAAGCTTTTGGCCTCTCTTCCAAAGGCTCAAGGGGAAGAAGATGGAGCACATCACCTCTCCTTGGACACAAGACATACTGTGGTGGGTTTTCCCAGATGCAGAGGTAGGAAAGCTGAAATTTTTATGTGTATCAAATGTGTGCTGTACCAGACTCCAGGCCCCAGGGGGCTGAAGTGTTTGAACACATAAAGATCTTCCCAAGGGAGGAACATGGTTGCCATCCCTAAAGCAGGAGCATATTCCAGGTGGGAGGAGCGGAACCAGAGACGCACCTGATCTATGTGGAGCAAGGGGTCCAGCAGGACCAGCATCCTGCTTCCAGCAGCAGCAGCTCCACACTCAGAGGAAGGAGGGAGTAAGACCAGAGGAAAGTGCAAAACCAGAGGAAGGTGTAAGACCACAGGAAGGTGTAAAATTCACCTCCCAGCTCCACGCTGCAGCCAAGCATTCTGCTGGAGTGTGCAATTCCAACCACTATGGAAAACAGGCTCCTGCCAAGCCCGGACATGTCACACTCCCCAGCTGCCTCCAAGCCACTCACACCTCAAGCCACCACCTTTTCTGCAGCAAACTCCTCCAAAAATAGCAGTAATAGGTCAATAAATCACAGTTCCCTCCCCTCCCTGCAGGTGCCCCCGAGGGCAGGTCTGGGCACAGCCAGGGCCCCATTTTTGGGTTAAGAAGCAGCTGTGCAGCCACAACTCACTTTCTGCCTGGGTGGTGAGGGCAGCTCCGGTGCCCATGGCAGCAGCATCCCCGTGGGAGACAATGGTCACCTTGATTTTGGCTCGTTTGGAGGATTTGGAGCACTGGGTCGGGCTGGGGGGCTGGTGCCTCTTCAGCTGCAAACGCACATCATCTTTCTCAGCCCCTTCCGAGGGCTCTGGCACCGGAACTGGGGGACACAGAAGGAGCTGTTTGAGCACGTCGAGGTCAGCGCTGCTCCACTGGGCACAGGAGGGACACATGCCCATGCACACACCTCTTCAGCTCCCTCCATGCCAGCCTTGCCCAATCCCATGCACCAGGAACACGCTTTCCTTTCCACCTCAGCTGGCTCCTGCCTGTCCTGTGCTGAGTTAAGGCCAGGATTTGGCTAAAGCTACTCACAGGCTAAAGCAGGATCGGATGTAACATCTCTCTTGCCTCTGCAGAGAAGGGAAATGGATGTGGGCAGTGATACCACACCTCCACATCAACACTTTTCATTTCAAAGTGTGGCACATCCAAATCCTGGCATCAGGCCCCTCCAACATCCCTAGTTTCCAGGTGAGGGGATCAAGGTGGAGACTTGCAGAGATGGTGCAGGATCAGAGCTTAGCCTACCTGCTCCTCCAACACAGCCAACGGATTTGCACACCTATTAATCCTCCTGGAACAGGGCAGGTTTTCGGGAGGCACCAAGCAAAGCAGAAAAGGTCCTGCAGCAAAGCCAAGCCCCCCAAAGCCCACACTCGTACTTGGGGAGAAAACCCATGTGTTGAGAGTTCTCTTCCACACCAATGTGTCATTCTGCTGCCGCATCCTCGATGTGTCACATCCATTCAATCCTCCCTAAAGCACACACTTCCCAGGCCCAGAGCCTGTGAAAAAGCACAGGGGACCCAAAACAGCTCAGGAACAAGACACAGCCATAAGCTGCCACATCCTGCCCATCCAGCATCTCCCACGATCATCTAGCCCAGCCTGGATTGCTGGGAATTCCCTGTTTCCAGATGGTCCTGGGCATCCAAGCCATGTATTCCACAGCCCAGAGGCCAAGATGTACATCCCTTTTTATTTATAAATATCCAGGTGCAGACAGATTGTATAAAATAGATATAGATATGTGTGTGTCGTATATATTTACACACTGTGTACCACCTACACACCTCAGAACTATGGACGTAGGACGGGATTGCAGTCAAATCCCGAAATTTCAGGCAACTCCAAGCATTTTGGGGCTGCTCTAGTCCCCAGGACAAGCGCCAAGCTCGCTGTCCTGCTCTCCATGGCTGGACCTGAGGCCTGTTCACTCGTGCAACACTTCCATGCCTTCCCCCACCTCCAAACATGCACCATCCAGACCCAGATGCATCCAGAGAGTCCTTGGAGCCGTGCACAGCCTGCAGGCCCCACAGACCCATCCAAGAGCCAACAGCCAAGCAGGACAGTGAAAGGCACATGCACAGGTGTCAGGTGTCCCTCAAAGCATCAACAAGCAGTGACCCAATGTCCCTCTGTGCCCCCAGCACTACAGGGAGGACCCTGTTCTTCCTTGTGGATCCATGAGGCTCCACCCAGCTTCCTGCCTCACATCTCAGGCAGTAACAAGCCCAGAGATTTAACTGGCTTTTGAAGTTATGAACACACTCCCCAGGCTGGTGCCAGGCTCTCCACAGCTCCCACCAGCTGGGGATTCTCCTGCAGGGCTCCAAGTGTGCTTCCTCCCCTCATGGCACAGGGGAGAGCTCTGAGCAAGGCTCCAGGGAGAAAGAAACCCCTGAACAAGGCTCAAGAGGGAAAGAAACCTTTCAAACCACCAGCCTGGGGCAATACCTGGCTCAGGGGTTGGTTACCATGGTTGGAGAGTTAAAGGCAGCAGCATTTGGGGTGGCAGAAGAACTTTTCACCCATGTCAGCTCTCAGCACCCTAATGGAGAACTGACACACTCATGTGACAACACCATAGCCTCCCAAAGCCTTGGATTTCTGCTTTTCCTCCCCTCCTAACCTCAGATCCACACATTCACTGTCATTCATGATGGTAAAACACATCTTTAGATACTATGGATTTCGCCCCTTGATGCCAAACCCTCAGAGCACGACACACTCAGTCACCTCTCGTGCTCGAGAGACTCCAGGACTACAGAGCGCTCACTTCCACGTCTCCTGGTCCAGACAGTATCCCTCTTCCCAATCCATCACAACTTCCCAAAGACACTCCTCTTCCTGATCCATCACAGCTTCCCAAAGCCATCGCCCTCCCTGACTTCTCTGCTCTCTCTAGTTCCCTCAGGCCAAGCAAAGCTGCTCCACATGTCCCTTCCGAGTCACTTGGCTGTCCCTTGTATCTCTCCCACGTGTCTGGGATGCTCCACCACAACCACACATGGTCTCTTCAGGTTGATGTCCATGTCCCCTTCTCACTCCCAGCAAGGAAAAAGGGTTAAACTTGTGCACAAAGCTTTAGTCCATCAAAGCAAAACAGCTGCCAGACACTGCCTTTATCCACTGGGAACAGGGAGGAGCTCGGGAAGAGTCAAAGCTCTCAGGTAAAGTGGGCCCTTGGCTCCAGCTCCAAATACAGCAAAGAGGAAGCAAAAAGCAGGGGGACAAGGGGACATATTGGCCCACATCTCCAAATCAATGCAAGGGGAGAGGAAGATGATGGAAGAAGGGAGAAGAGACAGAGAGGAGGGAGACAGGGAGAGAGACAGCGGGAAGTGAGGGGATACTCACCAAAGAGACATGAAGAGGTGCCAGGAGGAAGAGCTTTCCTCACCAGCATGTTTTGTTTCAGAAAAGCAGCAAACTGAGCTGAAATGAATCAGAGAGAATTACAGGATCACAGGATCTCTAGAGGGGACAGGGAGCTCCAGGGACATCACAGACAGACCTCGGAGCAGGGACAGAGCTCTGGACACAACTCATCCAGCCACAGGCACAACCGAGACACAGCCACCTCCTCCTCATCCCACCTCTCACCTAGAGCCCTCTCCAGCCCCACAGCCACTGGGAAAGGCCCTGGAAACAAGAGCAGGCCTGGCTGGGAGAGCACAGCTAAGCATAGCTCAATTGCACCAAGGAGCTGAGAGCAGCTGGGAGATGTAAGCCAGCACATCCCTGAGCAGCTCCAGCCAGGAGCAGCAGCATTGCTGACAAAACCTGAGAGCCACGACACAGCCGAAGACCCAAAAAGACCCACACACTCTCCTTCTGCCTCCCATGTGCTACCTGGAAACTGCTTCCCTCAGCTACAACAACAAAGGAATACAGTCCTTCAGTCCATGATCTGAGAAATTAAGGAAAATGCAAGCTTCAGCTTCCCCTTGGAGTCTATCCCTGAATTAGGAAAAGGCTTCAGAGGATGTGGAAGGTCACACTGCTGTAGGAGACAACAATGAGTCTGTACAGGTCTGCCCTGGGCAAAGAAATAAGGAGAGAAGAAAGGATGGAGAACTATTGCCCAGGAATTTGCCAGGAGGATCCTCATCCACAAAACCATTCCCTACACTCCCGGCATTCACCACCACAATGAAGCTGCACAGAAAGGTTTTAAATCAACACTAACAAGACATAAACCCCCCCAGGGTGGGTTCTTATTCAGAGCAGGTTTTCCACAGCCATTTACTGCAAGATCACTCTATAATTCCCCAAATCCCGCAGTTTCAGTCTTTATTCAACAGCCTCAACTATCTCCTGAGCACCTTTAGTCTCTTCCCAGGGAGCCTTCAAGGATTCATAACACTGGACAAGGGGCTCCCACTTCCAAAAGGATTAGAGCAAGCCTACAGAGGGATTTGATGAGCCAAAGTGAAAGTCCTTCCCATTCCCAACAGCAGGAAGACTCCACAAACACCATTCCCAACCTAATTCCAACCCTCCAATCCCTTCAGATGGCAGCAACAGGGACTGAGTTGGAGAAAAAGCTGCCATGCGGAGCTTGGAATTCAAGACAGGACTTGGAAGACAAAAACCTCCACACACCAGGACAGAGAAAGACCAAAAGTCTGGATGCTAAAAGGGTGGGAAAGCTGCAGGGAATTACCTTGTGCCTGCTTGTGTGTCAGGACTGTGTCTGCCCTCGGCACTTGCCTCTTGAGAAGTTGTGTGGTGGCCACCGTGGGGGGCTTCTGGAGGGACATGGTGGCCACTTTGGTCTTGGGGCTGGAAGTGGGGCTGCTGGAGACGCTGGATAAGTCCTGCTGGAAGAGAGGGACACCTCTTATCCCCATGTTTCCCCAGGTCAGTCTTAACCCTGAGTGTCAGGAATCCTTCAGCTGGAGCATACCTATCTCTGAAAGTTCATTTGCCTCACCACAAGCTGTTGGAACAATGGAATTGTTAAGGCTGGAAAAGACCTTTAGGATCATCAAGTCCAACCATAACCCACCACCACAGTCACCATTAAACCACATCCTCAAGTGCCACAACCATGCGTTTTTTGAACACTTCCAGGGATGGTCACTCCACCACTGCCCTGGGCAGCCTCTTCCAATGCTTTACAACCCCTTCCATGAAAACTTTTTCCTGATATCCAGTGTAACCCTCCCCTGGCACAACCTGAGGCCATCACTCCTCCACATCCTCTTACCTCCATCTTCAACACTAATCACAGCTCTCACCATGTATTTCAGTGGCGCAGAGGTACCTCTTTACACAACCTCAGCCTTTCCCAGCTGGAATTACCCCGGAAAAAGCTCCCACCTCTGATCCTGAGGGTGAGGCCGGCACTTTGGCTGCGGGGGAGGTAGGTCTGCTGTTCCTTTCTGGCAAGTCAAAGGATAGATCCCTCCTGGTGGAGTCACGGGGCTTTTTCTTCTTCTCAGCATCCAGGTCCCGGGGGTCGGAGCCCAAATGGCTCTCAGCTCGGGTCAGCACTCCAGTAAGGAAGTCAGCTATCTCATCCTAGGGAGGAGGGAATAAATAGCTGGATTAAGAGGTGGGCAGGTCTCTAACAATGGATCTTCACAGCTTGAAGCACAGGAGGAATAAGATTTCCAAAAAGATAAATGGATAAGGCTCTGTAGGTTTCATATTCCACCGGAAGAATCCCTAAAACCTCACAGACTGACCCAAGAATGAGATTTCCAAAGGGACAAATGCATAAGGCTTTGGAGGTTTAATATTCCACAGAGAGAATCTCTAAAACTTCACAGACAGACCTTGGCTTTCTCATTAAAACTCACACCCTGCTGATTTCGGACACCTGGGAGAGAAATATGAATGGTTTCTTCAAACTTCCCAAAAATATCCAAAAAATACCACCTGTGTCCACTGGGAGACTTAGGAAACTGCTCCTTGTTTAAGGTGCACCACCAGGAATCTTTAAGGGGCACCACCAGGAATCTCTAATGTGCACCACCAGGAATCTCACGTCTCTCTTCCTTAAACAGCCACTTCCAAATTCCCCTCAGGAGACAGATTCCCTTCAATCCAACCAATCCTGGCTGGAACCTTTGGGTACTGAGACATTTCAGCAGGGATTACCCCTTTTTTTGGAGGTGTGAAGGGAAGATCCCCATAGTTACCTGAATGCACCTGTCCACCATGCTCTGGGTCAGGCCTTCTGACTTCTTTTTGGCTTTGCTTATCCTGGAGAATAAAAACAGATGGAAATCAAGATGTTTGGTTTTCTACTTCCACGCTCACAACATCTTCACGTGAGAGGAAGATTCAAGTGACACAAGGTGGCTTCCTTACACAGTTACATACTGAGTATGGCCTGAGTAAGAGCCTTCATGTCACAACCCAAGAGCACCAGCTACTGGAAGGATGAGATTGATCCCTCAGAAGTGCCAAGACAAACTTTGAGGAAAAATATCCAGCATCCCAAAGCATTTTCCAAAGCAAATCTGACACTTCACAGCTTTTTCTCCAGACCCAGTGTCGGAATTTTATGTTTTTTTCTTTCTTCTCTTTTACTGATTTTTCCCACTAGAGATTTCTGATTCATACGATGCTCTAAAACCTGATCTGTGCTGCTGGGCCCAGCTCTTGATCAGGCCCAGCTCCAGATCAGGCAACCCCATTTCCATACACAACTGGCTCAGCTTTTTGGTGCAGTTATTCCAAACTTACCCAAGTATGGAGCATTTTCATGCCATTCCCACTTGGTTTCAGTACCAAATCTGGGGTTTATTTACACAGCACGCCCAGATGTTGCCCAGAACTCCTGGGAAGAGAGAGTATCCACCTGACAGGGCATTACCTGAGATTGTCATCTGCTCCCCCCACCACCACCATGCTGTTGTCTGCCCGGATTTTCTCCCGGAAATCCTCCATGGCTTCGATGTTGCACTGCAGGGAATTCTGCCCAATGACGAAGAGGACGGGGGTCTTCATCTCCAGGAGGGGGTCATCAACATCCTACAAGAGCACAGAAAATTGCAATCTGGAAGGGCTTAGCCAGGATGAAGAATCTTTGGAGCCTAACACCTGAAGAAGCACTTTGGGTGAAGCTCAATGGGACTGACAGGTGTACTGAGTCCAGATGAAAACTGCTCCAGCAAACACCTCCCAGATGGATTTCCAACACCCTTGGAATAAGCCACTGCATTAGCACAGCTCTAATTATTCCCAAGCCAGTCACACACTGTCAGCTTATAAAGGAATAAACCAGCTCTGGTGCCAAATGATACAGTTAATGAGGGACCCAGGGCACAGTTAACGAGGGATCCACACGTCCAGCAAGGAGCTGCAAAAACAGGTCACAGCCAAGCACACGCAGCACCTCTCACACCTGCTGTTGCATCAAGAATCCCACTAGGAATGCAACAGTCCCCACTCTGAATGCAACAACTCCTTCAAAGACAAATCACACAGACATTCCTCAAAAAATATGCCAATTTCACTGGACTTCCAAGCCTGATTCCATGAAACAATGTAGGGAGGTTTAAAGACAAGCAGAGTCCTTTCAACAGCTCCACCTGGTCCTTACCCCTCTGGGGCCATCCACAGTGAGCAGTGGGAATCCAAGGCACACAACGGCGGTGACATATTCCATCACTGAAACCTGGGCAGAGAGAGCAGCACTCAGCATTCTCACAGCACAGAGCATCCTGGGAGCAAAAGCTGCTGTGCCAGGCACAGAAATACCTTCCATAGCTACACTTGGCTTTGGAGATAAAAAGTGATTAGAAGATGTTAAATGACTCAAGTTGCTAACGGCCCACAACCAGACTAGTCAAAAGCAGGCCTTGGAAAGAACAAAGAGACAACGAGAACCCAGCAACTGTAACAGTCTCCCAAATCCATCTCTGAACTCAGGCTGCCACGTGGGCTCTGGGAGAATCACAGAACCCTGGAAGGGTTTGGGTTGGAAGAACCTTAAAGGCCATCTAGTCCCAACCCCTGCCATGGGCAGGGACATTTTCCACTAGACCAGGTTGCTCCAAGCCTGGTCCAACCTGGCCTCGAACACTTCCAGGGATGGGGCAGCCACAGCTTCTCTGGGAATTCCATTCCAGCCCCTCACTACCCTCACAGGGAGGAATTCCTTCCCAATATCCCATCAAACCCAGCCCTCTGGCACTGGGAAGCCATTCTGCCTTGCCCTGTCCCTCCATCCCTTGTCCCAAGTCCCTCTCCAGCTCTCTTGGAGCCCTTTCAGGCACTGGAAGGGCCTCTCAGGTCTCCCTGGAGAGGTCTTCTCCAGGTGAACAGCCCCAGCTCTCCCAGCCTGGCTCCAGAGCAGAAGGGCTCCATCCCTTGGAGCATCTCTGCAGCCTCCTCTGGACCTGCTCTAACAGATCCATATGCTTCCTGTGCTTCCTTGAGGATGTAAAGGAATCAGGTACTCACGTGACAGGCCACCAAGGCACCCGTGTTCCACCCGATCAGGATGATCTGCTTGTGAGAGAAGTGGTTGTGAATCTATGGGAGACAAAAACACAGGGATGCAGAAGCAGGACAGACAATGTGATAATGCCCTGGGGTAGCACAGCACCTCCAGAAACGGGAATAAGTTCAACAGGAGCACAAAGACTTCCTTATAAACCCATTACCTCTCCCTCACCTCTGCCACTTTGCCCCTCACAGCCCCAATCATGTGCTCCAGACACTGCAGCACTCCCACTCCGCTGCCATTGTTCAGCAAAGAGGTGGCAATGGGAATCACCTGCCAGTGGAGAGATAAAATCAGGAATTATCCAAGGCCTTACTGAGGACAACAGGTGCCAACAACAATTAGCACAGAATGGAACCTATTTTATGTATGAACTTGTGCTTTCTCTCCTTCTTTACCCCAGGATTCATTCTAGCTACTAAAACCACAGTAAATGGAGAACACCCCATGGATTCCCAACAGAAACCACCTCCCCTCACTCCAGTGTATCAAACACACTCATTAGGAGATGAATGAACAGCTCCATATAGCCAAGAGGACTAACACGACCTCCAGTCTCCCTTATCCAACCCCTTCCTACCAGAACTCTCATCAATCCTTAATAACAGTATCAAAAAAACCCAAACACATCGGATTTGGGCAAATCCATCCCTGTGCAGTCTCCAGTGGCAAACCCTGAGGCTGGCAAGTGTCAGCCTCTGCTTTCCAAGGATTTTGGTGCACCAAAGGCTCTGGAAGCAGCTCTGTCCTTCCCCCAGAGGCAAACCCACACACCTTTCCCAGGCAGGAGAGCTGTGACTGCCAGAATCGGTGCCGTCGGGAAGCGGGGAACATGGCGTTGGCAGGGCCAGAGGAAGCAATGAGGATGAGAGGGGAACCAGGCAACTTGCTCTGCAAAGTTCAACAAGAGATCTGTCAGGGAGAGTAACTCTCTGGAGGTACCTCACTGCCTGCCTGGCCTGCACAGTGATTGTTTTCCCAAGCCAAAGTTTGGGATAGTCCAGGGGGAATGTGCCCAACAAGAGGAGTCCCTGTCACTGAGAAAGTCAAAAACACGGGAAAAGAGCTCAGGGAGAAGACGGAGGTGGAAAGAAGAGAAGAGGAATATGAATTTCCCAAGCCAAAGCTCCCTTGGGATAGCCCAGGGGGAATGTGCCCAACAGAAGGACTCCCCATCACTGAGCAAGTCTAATGCAGGGGGAAAGAGCAGAAAAGACAGAGGTAGAAGGAAGACAAAGAATAAAGCTGATGTGGGACCTCTCGCTCCCCACAAGCCCCCAGAGGCACTTACTGGTTTATTATGGGACAGGACACCCACTGCTGGGTCCCAAGGCCTCTTGAGCAGCAGGGACAGAGCCTCAGCCCCAGCTGCTCCTGTCTTGGCCGTGGAGGAGAGCAGCATCCTGTCGATCAGTGTGGGGATCTGAAACCAGAGACCAGGAGGGACTGAGAAAACACACACAAAACAAGAGATAACAATTTCATCTGTGAGCTGGATAAAGGGAGAAGGTCATCCATGACAGCCAAGTATCCCACTGCTTTTATCACCTTTCCTTTCAGGGTCTGCAGAGCATCCAGGTATGCGGCCAGCACAGGCAGGCTGAGGGTCTCCACCAGTGTCGTGTGGAGCCACTGGATAAGTTTGGTGTCCCAGTTCACACTGGCCAGGGCCTGGCGCACCCTCCGGGCACATTTATCCACTGCTATCCTCCTCAGGACAGGCTCATTGCAAGCCTGGAGACCAGGAAATCCAAAAGGAACAGTTAGGGGGAAAATCAAGTATGTCACACGCATCCTGATCCATAGGGAAGTCTTGGCTTGGGCAGCCCTAAGACCCCTGGAAACAAAGACCAATATCTGGCAGTGACGACTAAACCTGTCCTTGGAAGAGAAGTGGAGGCTGAGGGGTGCCCTCACAGAAAGCCAAAACTTCCTCCTGAGGGGCAGCTCTGATCTCTGCTCTCTGTGACCACTGACAGGACATGAGGGAACACGCTGGAGCTGTGTCAGGGAAGGTTTACGTTGGATATTAGGACAAGGTTCTTCCCCAGAGGGTAGTCAGGTACTGAACAGGCTCCCCAGGGCAGTGGTCACAGCCCCAAGGCTGCCAGAGCTCAAGGAGTGTTTGGACAATGCTCTCAGGGAGAGGGTGGGATTGCTGGGGTGTCTGTGCAGGGCCAGGAGTTGGATCAATGATCCTTGTGGGTCCCTCCCAACTCAGGATATTCTATGATTCCACAAAAATCATGGCTCAAAGAAGCCCAGAGCTGCCTGTTCCTTGAGGCTACATGACCCAAAGGCCAAGACTTTCATCCTGGTTTTGCTGGGAAGGACAGACACAACTCTCACCCCCTCGTTGGCCAGGCGAGCCAACCTGTCCGACTGCAGCGCTTTGTGGATCTTGTTAAACAGTTTGTTCTGGGCCATGGTCCAGCCCGTCCTGTGGGGAGAGACACACAGGAGCTGTCACACACACACCTGGGGCCTGAGAGCTGCTGTCCATAAAACAACCAAATTCCTACTGTTAACACTGTGGGCTGGAGGTGTGCTCTGGGCTGGGTGACAAGGTAGGAATTGGGCACAGGTTGGACTCAGTGATCTTGGAGGTCTTTTTCAACCGTAATGATTCTGTGATTCCATGTGGGAGAGGTTCACCAGCTGGGCCACCCCCCACCATCACACCCAAATTTCACAGCAGCCAGATAAGTTTGGACACAAAAATCCATTTTCCTTGAACACAACTCAGTTCAGTAACATCCCTGTGTGTCCAGTCTCACCAAATCCACCCAACACTCCAGGAGGTGTCAGAATTCCCTGTCCCTGCCATCCCTGGGTACCTGTTGATGTGCTCCTCCCAGTCATCAGGGGGCGGAGGTGCGTCAGCATCGGTGCGTGCAAACATGACATGCCTCTCGCACTCGTTCATCACACTCCGGGCCTTCTGGTTGTCGTACAGGAGCACTGGGGTGGGTGTCACTGTCTCCACATCGATGGGCATGTCGGCCTCCCTGCCAGGGAATGGGGGTTTAGGGCAGGGATGGATTTAGAACAGGGATGGGTCACCCTGGGCTCTGCTGTGGTGGACACTGAGACTCAGGGACGCTGTGACTCCTGATTTGTACCCTGGCAGCCCCCTGGATTCCAAACTAAGCTTCCCTGGCTGCCCAAACCAAAGCCACTGGACCCCAAACCAAATCACTGCACCCCTAAACCAAGCCTATCCTGGACCTCAAACCAACACCCTGAACCCCTAAACCAAGAGCTCTCTGGACCCCCCAGCCAAGCCCACTGGACCCCAAACCAAGCACCCTTTAGACCCCTAAACGAGGCCTATCCTGGACCGCAAATCAACCCCCTGGGCCCACAAATCAAGCCCTCTGGATGCCCAAACCTGCTGTGGTCTTCCCAGACCCACATTCTCCCCTTCCCTCAACAGCTCCTCACAGGCTCCTCAGGGCCTGTCCTGCTCCTCCCCCTAGACCCCCCAAAACTTCCTCCATCCCACAGGACCACTCATATGACCCCAGCCCTCCACAGGCCCCTCAGCTCCCACTCACAGGCACCACAGCCTCCCCTCACAGCCCCCACCTGCCCCACAGGTCCCTCAGGACCTCTTACAGACTCTCAGCCCCAGTTTCCCCCAGGACCTCAGGGTGCCCCCACCCTTCTGCTCCACAAACCCCAAACTACCTCTCAAGACCCTCACCCTTCCCTCAGACCCCCAGCCCCACACTGTCACCTCACAGCTCCTCTCCCCACCCCACAGGCCTTCAGGACATGCTCTCAGCCCCTACACAGGTCCCTGATCCCAAGAG
>JAWWLV010000065.1:960183-983827 GCA_035041135.1 Platyrinchus mystaceus | reverse complement strand
CAATCCCGCCCCCCTCCCCGCCCAGTCCCGCCCCATTCCATCCGGGAACACAAAACCGTGGAGGAGCCGCGTGTTGAGTGCAAAAAATAAATATAAAATTTATTAAAACACCCACAATATTTTAAAGATATCAGGAATAATACAGCCCGCGGCCCCGCGGCCGCGCCAACTCAGAATAAAATACAAATTAAAAAAGAAAAAACAAAACAAAAACAACAGAACAAAAATTAAACAAACAAACAAAAAAGAAACCCAAAACCGGGGGTGGCAGGGAGGGGGAGGATCCAAACTTGCAATTTTTAGGCATCCTAAAAAATAAATTTACCGAAACACTGGGGAAAAGAAAAGGGGGTTAAGGGGAAATAAAACAACACAAAGAAGGCGGGGGGGGGGAAGAAAGAGGGGAAAATTATACAAAATAAAATTATCAGCATAAATTTACTGTCCTAGAAGTATCTACAGTTTAATACACATTAATCCTATTGCCTTGAGACATGGGAAAAAAATCTACCGGTCCTCGATCCGCCCCGGAAAAAAACTTCATTTCAAGTAACCACAGTCCCGAGCCGACCAAGAAATCTTCAAGTGTGATTTTTCGGAGCCACCGGGACACCCCTGCGGTGTCTCCTCCCTCCGCCTGCCGCCGTCCCACCTCCCCTCCTCGATTATCCCAAAAAAAAAAAAAAAAAGCCCAACAAAAACGCCAAACTCACCCCCCCCTCCTCCGACCGAACTCCCGAATCCGAGAAGAAACGGCGCCTGGTTTTTCATTTGGAATTATCGCCTCTTTTTTTCCTTCGCGCCGCGGTGCGAAAAAAAACCCCACCGGCCAAAGGAAAAAAAAACCAAAAACAACCAACAAAAAACCCCAAAAACCTCCTCGCTCCCGGAATTAAAATGAGGCTGAAATTCCGGCGGTTTGTAAATCCCTGAAGGATGCGGAGAACTGAGGGAAAACCCGGGCGGAAAGCGGGAGGGGGGGGAAAGGAGGGCAAAAACAAAGAGGGGGAAATGAAGGAGGAGGAAACACCGCTGCGAAAGGATCCCTGATTTCGGAAAGATTCACCCCGGACACGCTGGCGGGGGCGGGGGGGGCTGAGGTATTTGCCTTGGGGGGCGCGGGTGGGCTGCTGCCCAAGGGGGGGAGGGGGGAAAGTAGCACCAATAAACCCCAAAAAAATGGAAAAAAAGAAAAAAAAAAAAGGAGGGGGAAAGGGGGAAAAGAAAGAGCCGGGCAGGAGCGGGAAGGGGGAGCTGCGGGAGCGCGGGGGGTGCGGGGCAGGGCCGGGCTGTGCGCGGGGCTGGATGCGGGGCTGGATGCGGGGCTGGATGTGGTGCTGAGCCCGGGATCGCGGGGCTGGGCACGGGGCTGGGCGTGGGGCTGGATGCGGTGCTGAGCACCAGGTGTGTGGGGCTGGCACGGTGCAGGGGGGCAGTGCCAGGATTAGGGCCCGGCCAGGTGGTGCTGGGGGGCTGTGCCGTGCGGTCAGGGGTGCTGTGCACTGGCCCAAGCACCACAGGGGTGCCACGGGGTGCACAGCGCCCGAGCACCACAGCTGTGCCAGGCACTTTGCCAGAGCACCACGTCCACGCACCGTGCCCAGCACCCTCTCCGTGCCCCTGCACCCGGACCAGCACCACGCGTGCCTGAGCACCGTCCCCCAGCCCCACGGTCACACACCATGGCTGAGCACCGTCACCGTGGCTGAGCACCACGGCTGAGCACCGTGGTCGTGCACGGGTGCCTGAGCATCTGCACGTGGAACCCACACACGGTACCCACACGTGGGGCACAACACCACGAGCACTGGGCTGAGCACCGTGTCCAAGCACCACGTTCACACACACCCTGGCTCAGCACCAGCGCCCACACACCACGGCCAAGCGCCGTGTCCACCCCTCACGGCTGAGCACTGTGCCCACACACCATGCCCACGACACGTGGCCAAGCACCGTCGCCCAAGCTCTGAGTCCATGCAGTAAGCCCAAGCTCCAAGCAGAGCACCACGTCTGAGCACCGTGTCCGAGCACCATGTCCATGAACCACGTCTGAGCACCGTGTCCGAGCACCATGTCCATGCACCACGTCTGAGCACCATGTCCACACCCCCTGGCTGAGCACCGCGGTCGAGCACCGTGTTCACACATCGTGGTCGAGCACTGAGTCCGTGCACCAAGTCCAAGCACGGCGGTCGAGCACCATGACCACACACCACATCTGAGCACCGTGTCCATCCACCATGTCCGTGACATGTGGTCAAGCACCGAGTCCAAGCACCAAGCAGAGCACCATATCCACACACCACGTCCAAGCACTGTCCCTGAGCACCCTGTCCACGGTGCATGGGTGAGCACCGTGCCCGAGCACCATGTCCACAGTGCATGGGTGAGCACCGTGCCCGAGCACCATGTCCATGCACCATGTCCATGATGTGGTCAAGCACCGTGCCCGAGCACCGCGGTCGAGCACTGTGTCCACACCCCCGACTGAGCACCGTGTCCACACGTCGCGTTGGAGCACCGTGGTCGAGCACCAGGTTCACACACTATGGTCAAGCACCGAGTTCCTGCAAGTCCAAGCACCAAGCAAGAGCACAATGTCCACGCACCACGTCTGGGCACCGTACCCATGCATCATGTCCACGGTGCATGGCTGAGCACCATGCCCGAGCACCATATCCATGCACCATGTCCATGACGTGGTCAAACACCGTGCCTGAGCACCATGTCCATGCACCAAGTCCAAGCACCACAGTAGAGCACCATGTCCATGCACCGTGTCCGAACACCGTGGTCGAGCACCATGTCCACGCACGTCTGAGCACCGTGTCCACACATCATGTCTGAGCACGGTGCCTGCACACCATGTCCGTGGGGTGTGGACGAGCACCGTGCCCCGAGCACCGTGTCCACACACCACGTCCAAGCACCTCAGCAGAGCACCGTGCCCGAGCACCATGTCCACGATGTGTGGCTGAGCACTGTGTCCAAGCACCAGGTCCACACACCCTGTCCAAGCACCACGTCCAGGCACCACACCTGAGCACCACGTCCACGATGTGTGACCCTGTCCATGCACCGTGTCTGAACGCCATGTCTGAGCACCACGGTCACGTCCCGTGTCCGTGATGCCTGGCCAGGCACCGTGCCCATGCACCATGTCCAAGCACCACATCCACGACGTGTGACTGTGCTTGAGCACCATGTCCACACACCACACCTGAACACCATGCCCACGTGCCATGTCCAAGTACCGCGGCCAAGCACCACATCCAAGCACTGTGTCCACGCACCACGTCTGAGCACCGTGTCCCGATGTGTGACCGACCACCATGTCCAAGCACCATGTCCACGTGCCACACATCCTATGTGTGACTGACCACCGTGCCCGAGCACCACGACCACGGTGCGTGGCCAAACACCACATCCGAGCACCATGTCCCCAGTGTGCGACTCACCACCATGCCCGAGCACCACGACCACGGTGCGTGGCCAAACACCACGACCAAGCACGGCCGAGCACCGAGATCACACCCCTGACCAAGCCCTGCACCCACACACAGCTGAGCACCTCATCCCACCACCACACCGGCTCCGCAGGGAACGGCTCCACCACAACCCCGGGACACCTCGGACACGGCAAAACTCCGGTTTGCATCAACCCAACCGGCTCCCGGCACACCTCGAGCTGTCGCTCCGGAAAAGTAAACTTCCTTCTCAACGACATTGCTTTATTTTTTTATATCTTGGTTCCTTAGTTTCGTATATACATTAGTAGCACCTCAGCAAGATGGAATCAGGCAGAAGCGTGATACAGTTTGTTAAAACACCATAGCACCGTTTGTATTACAAGATTTCATTTAATAAAAATATGCCTTATAGAGCCCACAAAGCGTACTCCAGTATTAAAAGGAAAAATCAGCAATTGAGGCACCTCAGGGATTCTGGTTTCCTTCTCCTTCCCACGCCTCATCCCGAGAGCATCGGGATGGGGAGACCCGAAATGCAACCCCGTTTCCCGCCCGCGGCAGGATGGAAGGAGCCGGTCGGGGCTCCCCGTGCCGAGCTCTCCCCAGGGTTTCCACCACGGGTGTTGTTCTAGCACCATTGTGGCCACGACCTGCTGCAAAACGAGGTCCCCACATCCCATTCCGAAGCGATTAAAAACGCCCCTCCCCACCCCCCGAACTCTGTGACCCCCGTGGCTTCGGTGCGGGCGGGATGAGCGCGGCCGCCGGGGCGGGTAAAGGGAAAGATTTTGCTTGGAAACAGCCTCTCAGCAGCAAGGGGTAAAAGAGCTGTGCATAGATTTCGAGTTTTGTGTAGAAGTCTGAAGCGTGCGAATTTGTAATGACTGAGAGTTGAGGTAGGTTAGACGTTATGTAGTGTAAAAACGTGAGACTGCAGCAGTTCTCGCTCCCCCCGACCCGCGGCGCCGGCAGCTCCCGCTCCCCCTGGAGCCAACGGACCGACCCCACTCCCTGCACCAAAAACACCTCCAAGGAAGCAGGACTTAGACAGGTTACATGGACCATCGCCTTCTCCGAACGCTCCTTCCCCTCCCAACGCTCCAGGCGAAGCTCCAAGGCACCCCCGCCGCGCCAGTCACGGACAAACCCCCGGCGATGCCGACAGGGCCGGCACCCGAATCCGGCCCCACATCAGCCGGGTCCCCTCTCCGCCCTCCCAAACACACGGCGGGTCCCCCGCTGGAACAGGCATCCCTATAATCCGACTTGCCGTCGACTCTTACAATCCTGATATGCTATTGGGTATTTATAAGAAAAGCGGGAATAGCTCGTTGAGTTTCCTTGTCAAATATACGCGACTTTACAGATTACGGTTAAAAAAACAAAAAAAAAACAAAAAAAAATTTCATTAATGATGAAGGACGGACAAAGCATGTTAAATATTCTGCCAGTATTTACAGTTCTCCCACGATAATCTTGTTTAAAACATACTGCTTCAAGTTGGGGGGGGTGGGAGGGAAGGGGAGAGGGAAGAGGGGGAGTTGTTTGCTTTTTTTTTTAAGTTTCGCTTTTTAAATCTAGGTGAAAGTGCTTTTAAAAAAATTCTTTCCCTATGTACAGGTTTAAAATCAGACCACGTAAATGTTCAGGCTGTTTTTTACCGAGATCCTGCTGATCCGTGTCCCGTGCGCGGGGAAGGAGGGTGACAGTAAACACGAGGTGGTTCCCGCACGGTGACGGCGTCGGCGCTGCCTCGCTGGCTCTTCCAAAAGGCACCTCAAAGTGCAAAAGCAACAACCCCCCCGGGGACGCCGGGGACCCGGATGCAGCCTCACCGCGCTCCCGGGGAGCTCTCTCGCCCCTCCATCCGGGCGCGGCTCCAGCGCCGGGCGGGAAGTCTCGACAGAGATTGTTCCAAAAGCACCACGCGGTTGTCGTCGTCGTCATCGTCGCTGGGTTGTTGGTTGGGTTGTTGGTGTGGTTTTTTTGAGGGAAGAACGGTGATCCGTAGGAAGGAGGGATGGCACCCAGGGAGAGTAAAGAGCACCGAGCCCCGGCAGCACTGGGGCCGCCGCGCCGGCTCGCCGGCACTGGCAGGGAAGGCGGACCCGGCGGGGTTTGGCCCAGCCAAGTCTTCGGGATTCGCTCTTCCCGGAGCCGATCGCGCGGAGAAAGTCCCCCGGAGACGGAAAGCACCAGACTTTAGCAACAGTGATGTACAGAGAGCAACACTCGCTATTCACAGTTTGGGGTTGGTTTGTGTGGGTTTTTTTTCCTGTTTTTTTGTATTTTTTTGTTTCTTTGTCTTGTCAGCTCCTTTGGAGATGCCGCTGCCGCTGCCGCTCGCCCCGGGGCTGTCGGCAAAGGAGCCACAAGTCCGAGCCCAAGCACGGCCCCGCCGGCAGCGGCATTCCCAGCCTGGACGTGTCCTGAGGTCTCCGGCACCAGGAAAGGCGCCGGCTCGCTCCGTCCCGGTGGAGCCGATCCTGCCGGAGGAGGAGCCGAGCGAAGACGTGCCGTCCCGGGACATCCCACTTGCTCGTGGGCTCCCGTCGCTGTAAGAAAGGGCTCCTCAAGCTGCAAAATAAGTATTTTTAGTTCCTTTAGGAATAAAAATAATCGGCTGTTCAGCATGTCTGGCTGATGGTAAAGCACATGATCCCGACAGCCTCAGAGCTGCGGGGAGTCACCTCTTGCCTTTAAGCTGGTTTGGTGTTCAGGTTGGTTTGGATTTGTGTTCAAGGGTGGGTTTTTTCCATATTGGCTTCTCTTTCGAAGATCGGCTTCGTCATTGTCATCGGAGTAAAAAATAAAATAAAATCAAATCCGACAAATAGGCTTTTCCTTTAAGTGGAATTAAAAACCTCTCCTCGCGAAAGGATGCTAGGAAATTCATCCGAGGCTAGATTAAAAAACATGGAGATATAAATAGGAGATTACCTAAAATCATCAAACAGCATCGTTCCTCCTGGGTGTTTTTTTTTACCCAGTTTTGGTGGTTTGCCAACTCCTCGCTGGGCGCAGCTCTCTGGCAGCGCGCGCGCCCGCGCCAGCTCCGCGCGTCAGGTTCGCTTCCTATGGGTTGGATATTTTATTTTGTGGTGTGGTAGTTGTGTTTTGCTTCGCTTTTGTCTCTTTATTTTTTATTTTTTTCTTCTCCCCCATTCCCGAGGAGAAAGCACCACGAAGCAACACCGGGCACCGGCGCTGCCGAGGGTTGAGGTAAGATGGGGCCACGGCGGTTGCGCCCGTCTCAGATCCAGCGGCTGTAGGGGCCTGTCACCTTGGTGTAGGCGTAGGAGGACACAGTGATGGCGGAGTTGGTCGGGATGGCCACCGCCTGCCGCGTGGGGACCAAGTCCCTCCTCTCCTTGCTGGGCGCCTCGGTCGCCAACGCGCCGCCCCACTTGCGCTTCTTGGCGAAGGCTTTGGCGTCCGGCGGCAGACCCAGGCGCGCCGCCTCCTCCTGCCGGGCCCGCGCCCGCTCCGCCAGCTGCTTCATCTTGGCCTCCCACAGCGCCAGGCCGTGGTTGGGCTGGTTCAAGTTCTTGTGTTGGTAGAAGACGAGGGAGATGCGGGTGGGGTGGCAGCGGTTGGGTTTCTTCAGCGGGGTGGTGGCGTGGAGCTCACGGCGGGCACACTCAATGAGGATGGAGCCATGGGCGGGCGCCACGGCCACGCCGCCGATGTTCTCGTCCAGGAAGTTGTGCTCGCTGTCCGACCACTCCTCCTCCTCTTCCTCCTCCTCCTCCTCCTCCTCTTCCTCCTCCTCCTTCACCGCCTTCTCTGGCAGATCCTCCTCCAGGCCAAAGGGGTCCCATGGCTTGTCCCGGCGGGGCCCTGCCGCCCCCTTCTCACCCAACGCTGCCTCCCACGGCTTCTCCGGCAGCCCCGGGCTGGGCGCCGGCGTCCTGTGCTCCTCCACCTTCACGGAGCCCCACGGCTCCTCGGGGAAGCTGGGCAGCCCTGGCAGAGCCGAGCTGAAGCCCAGCGAGCCCAGCAGGCTGGGGGTGCCCGTGCCAGCCAGCGCCGTCTCCCCGAGTTTGCAGGGGCTCCACGGCTTTGGCAGCAATCCCGACCCGCGCTCCGGTGCCGCCGCCGGCTCTCCTGCCGCCAGGACGTTGGGCCACTGCTTCTCTGGCGGCGGCAGGCGCACGGCTGCGTCGAAGGCGCTCAGCTTCTCCCGCCCACCCCACGAGCCCTCGGCCGTGTTAGTCCTCTCGGGGGAAGACACGCCCCGTGGCGCCTTGAAGGGGCTCCAGCTCTGCTCCGGCGCCGCGCCGTGTGCCGGGATGGCCGGCAGCGTCAGGCCGGCGCCGGGCACGGCTGCTGCGCCAGGAAGGGGCTCGATGGCAGGCGGAGGGTCCGGAGGCTCCTGCTTGATGGGGCGGCTGCCGAAACAGTTCTGTGCAAAGGACGGTGCCTCCTCCGAGCCTGGGTTAGTCCTGTGCGCCCCGGCGGCCGCCGCCTTCTGCTGGCTGGCGTAGCGGTTGGCCCGCTCGTAGGTGCGCTGGTGGTGGTTCTTGCTCCGCACGCTGTGCGGGACGGGCTCGGGGAAGTTGGTGTTCCCGTAGGTGTGGTTGAGGTTCTCCTGCAGCACCGAGATGTCGGGCTTCTTCTCGTAGCCGTTGCTCACCCAGCTGCTCCCACCCCGCTCGGGTGCCCCATAGTTGAGGAACTGCGAGGGGAACATGTGGTTGCTGGAAAAGCCGTAATACCCGAAGGAGGGAAGCGCGAACTTGGAGTGAAACCCGTTCACGGAAGGCAGATTGGGCTGTGCATAGTAGGAATGGTAAGAGTAAACACTGTTCATGCTGTAGGGGTCGGAGGGCCGGCAGCTGCCCAGCACCGAGTAGCTCTCCACCACCGCATTGCCGTTGTACTTGAAGGCGTTGTAATGGCTCTGGGGTTCCACCTTGATGGAAGGTTTCAGCGGCTGCGGGGGGATCCCGCTTTTCAAGGCCATACCTGCGGGACAGCACACACAGCCCCTGTGACCCGCTGGCCGTGGGAGCCACCGGAGGGAAGCGACGACCCTGAAACACTCGGCCAGGCTTGGGAATACCACGGAGCACAGAGTTTGGCATCGCCCGGCATTGCCCGGGATTCACACCCACGCTCCGCGCTGCAGAGAGAGCTCCCACCGCTCCATGGCACAGGGGAAAACCCAGGTGCTATGGAAAAGCCATCCATGCCACTCGGATAGGTAGGGCAACTGGGGACTGCGTGGCTCAAAAAGGAGCATCCCAAACTGGGGGAAGCATCCTGAAAACCCCACCAGGCTCCTGCTCTCCACCTCAACACACCAGCCCATCCAACCATATCCAAATCCCCTCACACACTTCCCGGCCGGCTTGGGGGTGGCAGGACCTCACCTGTGCCCCCGTTACCTGCATTTGGCTGGAGCGTGGGGAGCTCCAGTGCTTCCTGCTTGATCTTCTCCGGCGTCATCAGCTTCTCCTTCTGCAGCTTCTTCTTCTCCGCGGCAGCTCTCCTGGCCTCCAGCTGCCTCTGCCGGCAGGACTTGGCAGGCTCGGGCAGCTTGCGGACCTCGCGGGGGAAGGACGTGAGCACCTGGATGGCCCCGCTGCCCACCTTGGCGTTTTGGTTCTCCTCGCTGCCGAACTCATCCGTGCTGGACATCTTGTAGAGGGGCAGGACGTGCAGCTGCTCGTCCTCGGGGATTTTGCCCACCACGCGATTGTCTTCCTTGGTCAGCGTGCAGACCTGGGGGGAGCAGGTGCTGTCAGCGGGGTGCTGAGGGATGTGGTCTGAGCTGCATGGGCCAAACCTCCTCCTTATTCCCCCATAAACATGAATCCACACCAGCCTGGCATCCCCTCCACTCTGGTCCCCAGCTGGCATATGGAAACCTCCCGTGGGTTGGACAAAAGCAAACGCTGGTCCCTGTTAGCACCCGAGTCTGGCTGGGGTGGCTTCAGCACCCTCTGACCTGAGGAGTCATTTGAGGTGTCACACCAAGGACCTGAAGCCAGGCAGGGAGGACAGAATATGCTGAGCTGGAAGTGACTCACGAGGATCATCAAGTCCAACTCAGCTGCACAAGGCACCCCCAAAATCCCACCTGAGAGCGTTGTCTAAACACTCCTTGAACTCCATCAGGCTTGGTGCTGTGACCACTGCCCTGGGGTAGGACAACCCAGTGGCTCAGAAAGAAGCATCCCAAACCGGGGTGGGAGCACCCTAAACCTCCCCCTCCAGGTGCCTGCCCTGCTTACCACCGTGCAGCCGTTGTAGAGGTTGTGCTGGTCCTTGTGAGCGTGGGCACAGAAGTCCATACACGCCGTCACCCCCGAGAACGGCCTCCCCTCCTTCAGGCCCAGCCGGCAGTCGATCGCTACGTCCTCGTTGGTGACCTGGTGGAAGGAGGAGAGGGCTCTGGTTATCCAAAATCTCCCAAACACCACCACCAGGCACCCATTCCTGCTGCCAGGGGGACAAGGGGGTCACAAGTACCTGGTTTTGGTAGGCTTGTGGTGCCAGCCTCTTGTAAAGCGGGGCAACCTCGGTGGCCAAGTCCTGAAAGCTTCTCCGGAGCAGCTCTTCCTGTGGCAGGGAAAGCAGGAGAATGTCACCCAGGAGTTTTGGGATGGAATCAGGGACAGAGCCCACAGACACCACACAGCACCCAACCCCTCCCACCATGTCCAGCACAAAACACGCGGCTTAAATTCCTGGTGAGGATCTGGCTGTTCAACCTCCAGCCTCTGCACCTGTCGTGCTGTCGCTCACTCAACCCATCAGCCCTTTGGCTTCTTCCTCGGAGCTTCTACAGGGACCCCATTTGTGCCACCTTTCTCTTCCTCATCTCCCTAATCCATCCAAAATTTTGCAAGGCACCCTATCTTCAGGCTTCACAGGGAATCCTACTTTCAGGCTGCAAAACCTGGAGCTGAAGGAGGTCCAAACCCACCCCCCACCCTGTGCCCTCCCGCTGCAGCCGCCTCACCCACCTCTTTGGGATTGTCTCCCACCAGCCTGAACTTGCGGGGGGTTTTGCTCCGGGCGTATTTGCAGCCGTTGAAGTACATGCTCCAGGAGCAGCCGAAGGAGAAGGAAGCACCACAGGTGTTGGGGTCCTTGCCCTGGCAGGCACAGGTCCGGCTGGGAGGGAGGGACACCACGAGGAACATCAGCCACCAGCTGGGTGACAGCAGCTCTGGGAAGAGCAGGGGCCCCGTATCCCATTCCCACCCCACCCTATCCTGTCCTGTCCTATTTAATTAATCATCACCCATATAAGTTAATTATAAATAGTGTGTTATTCTTAAACCACTCTTAGCATTTAGCAAAGTTGTTGTGAGTTACTTTTGTGGGAACACAAAAGTGAAACTGATAGTTTTGATAAACTAACTCTGATGTGTTTCAATGAACTAAAGCCACAAATGTGTTGTTGAATATTGTTGAATTTGGACATCTGGAATGCAGAATTTAAGGACCACAAGGACATTTTGCAGAGAGCAGAAGATAAAGAAGAGACTAACAGAGGCTCAGTATGTGTGTTGGAAAGTCCCTGTCAGAGGAAAAAGATAGTAAAAGGAGTAAAAATATGGACTAATTAGCATAAAAAGTAAGAAATCAATAATGAACAGAGAATACTAATTAATGAAAGAGAATTATGTAATTTAGAACCAACGAACTTTAATTTCATTGTTTGCTAAAAATGTATGAACAGGTGAAAAAATTTTGAATTGGTGCCTGGTGGAAGCCTGGATTTTATTGGTCACACATGAAGGGGACAAGAGACAGGACAAGAGGAAACGGCCTCAAGTTGTGCCAGGAGAGGTTTAGATTGAATTCCTTCACTGAGAGGGTGGTCATGCATTGGAATGGGCTGCCCAGGGAGGTGGTGGAGTCCCCACCCCTGGAATTGTCCAGAAAATGTGTGGATGTGGCACTTGGAGACACCTGGTTAGTGCTGAACATGACGGTGGTGCTGGCTGATGGTTGGACTTGATGGTCTTGATGATCTTTTCCAACCTTAACGATTCTGAGACTCTGAAACCTCCTGGCCAAGACTAAAGCCCTGCCCTGCTCCTTAACACTGAAGTCCCAGTGATTTCGGGGGCTCTGGCAGCAGTGGCACTTACTCGTCGTTGAGGCCGCAGCGGCGGCTCGTGGGGTTGCCGTACTTGGTGAGGGTGTCGGTGAGCTCCTGGTACAGGGTGTCCCCCAGGGTCCTGGGGATGCCCTCCCAGGCCAGGATGAGGATGATGATGACGGCGTTCTGGCAGTGGTGCCCGGCCCGGTGCCGCACCAGGCACAGCAGCTTCTCCTCCTGGTTGTGTCTGCGGATCACCTGCAAAACACGGGGGCCGATTCAACCAACACCGCTCCAGATACACCTCCTGGGATGGGGGAACCCAAAAGTGGGTCCTGGCTGCTTTCTGTGGGGGCGTGGGGGTCCCATGGTTGTGTTCAACCCCGTGGGCTTTGGGGTGTAGGCAATGGACACGCTGAACGTGGGAATCCCCACGGAGCTTCCCTGGGGGTGGACACAGCTCTTGCCTCCTCCTTGCAGCCACGAATTGACCATCCCACCCCTGCCCACTGCAAACACTGCTGGTGGGGGACCTCCTTGTGCCCAGGAAGGGGGGCAGGAGCACTGGGGGGCTCCAAGGGGGGATGGGAGCGGGGCACAGGCACTCACCCACTTGGCGATGGGGCAGCCCCGGGAGCTCTTGCCCTCCTTCCCGGTGTAGATGACCTTCTCGATGCGGATGGCCTTGCCCTTCTCACCGTACCTGCCAGGAACAGCCATCAGCCCCAGTCGCCCACCCCCACACTCAGGAGAACTCCTGTTGCCCTCATGGGCCCCTCAGAAACCCCCACTCACAGGATCTCACTTGCCCTAAGGAGACCTCACTTACCCTCTCAGGACCCCACAGGATCCCACTTACCCTTGCAGGACCCTGGTCACCCTCACAAGCCCCCACCTGCCCTCATGGGGTCCCTCACAGACCCTCACTTGCCCTCACAGGACCCCTTAGGAGCCCCAGTTTTCCCTCATGGGTCCCATTCACCCTCACGAGATCCCACTCATCCTCAGGAGCCCCTTCATGGGTCTCCATTCACTCCCACAAGCCCACACTCACCCTCATGGGTCCCCATTCTCCCTCACACAGCCCCACTCATGACCTCAGCCCCCTCACACTCATGGGACCCCTCACTCTCTCAAGCCTCCACTCACCCTGACAGGACTCCATAGGTTCCCCCTCACCCTCACAAGCTGCCTGACAGGATCCCACTCAGCCTCACAGGACCCTACTCACCCTCAGGAACCCCCTCATGGGTCCCCATTCCCCCTTTCAAGCCCCCACTCACCATCACAAGACTCCACTCACCCTCACGGGACCCCTCCTGGCCCCCCACTCGCTCTCAGGAGCCCCCACTCCCCCTGACAGGTCCCCACAGACCCCCACTCTCCCTCATGGCCCCCTGCCCTCTCAGCCCCTCAGGGGTGGGATGGGAAAAGGTCCTCACCGCTCCTCCATGAGCTCCCTGATGGAGGCCACGGTGGGCCCCGAGCCCAGGTGGGTGTAATATGGCCCTTCATCCTTCTCCACGATTTGCTCTGAAGACACAGGAGGGGGAGACAGAGATTTTGGGGTTTGCACCTCCACCAGCTGCTCCAAAGGATTCCAAACCCCCAAATTCCCTCAAACCACGCACACCAAAACTCAAGGGTTCATCCCCCCATCAGAGCATCAGAGAAGTGGTTCATTACACAGCCTGGCAGCTTTTCCTCGTTTTCTGCTCTGGAAGATGCTCCCAGCACTAAAATGCCAGTGGCAAACTTGGAAATGGGTACTCAAACCCACCCCTGTTGGCTCCCTTTGGGGACCAAAAAACCTCCCTGAGAAGCCACAGCCCTTCCAAGCATCCCAGCAGTGACCATGACTCCATCCTGGCTCGGGGGATTCACTCCAGCCACTCCAGCTCTGGATCTGGATTCCAAATTCAACTGGACTCCAATTGGAGATTCAGATTCCAAACCCCCTCCTCATCCCAGCCCCAGCTCACCACCTGGAGCACCCCTCTGGACCAGCCTGGCTGCATGCTGCCAAAACCATCACGAGACAATTTGGGGGCTCAAAACTATTGGTGCTGCTTTAGGCTTTCCTGGAGGATTTGGGGTTGTTCATGGGATGATCCAAGTTGACTGTGCAAGGAAGGAGCTGCAGCGCCAGGAAGAGTGGAAGGATGCTGGGGCTATGGGAGAAGGATATAGGCTACAGAAGGATGCTGGGACTGTGGGAGAAGATGCTGGGACTGTGGGAGAAGGATGCTGGGACTGTGGGAGAAGGATGCTGGGGCTTCAGGAAGGTGCTGGAGCTGAGGGAGGACACTGGGGCTGTGGGAGAAGAATGCTGGGGCTATGGAAGAAGGACAGTGGGGCTGCAAGAGGATGCTGAAGCTTCAGAAGGACATTGGGGCTAAGGGAAGATGCTGGGGCTGTGAGAGAAAGATGTGGGGTACAGGAGAAGGATATGGGCTATGGGAGAAGCACACTGGGGCTATGAGAGAGGAATGCTGGGACCAGGAGAGAAGGATGCTGGGGCTGTGGGAGGACCCTGGGATTACAGGAGAAGGACACTGGGGAAAGTGGAGGAGGGCACTCCGGATACAGGAGCAGGACACTGGGGCTACAGCCCTGCAACCTGCTCCTCCCTCACAACAACAGCCCCCTCAGGGCTTTCAGGGCAGGAAGGTGCCATGTGGGAAGCACTGGATGCTCCAGGCAGGCACAAGGGTGCATCCCGATACCTCCGGGCGGGACGCATCCGGCACCACAGCCGGGTCTGATCTGTGTTCCCACCCCTCTGCTCTCACCACCCTGATTTTCATTCCCATCATGTGCAGCTGGCTGGGAGCCAGGCCGAGGAGAAAGCCAGGCTCAGCTGGGATGCAGCTGTCCAGACAGGGATCAATACGGGACGCGCAGAGAAGGCTGATTTCATTCCAGCCTCCAACACCACCCAATAAAGCACCGAGCCCCACTGCTCCTGAACTGCTCTCCCACAGCTTTTCCTTGGGAAAACAGACAGGTGGCAGCAGGGGAATCCCCCCTCTCCCAGCCCCTTAAACCACGCTGGAAAAGAAAAACCAACTCCAATCTTTTCCTGGCAAACTCCAAGATCGGTTCGAGCGGCTCCAGAAAAGCTTTTCCTTTGCTCCGTGCCTTTTGGGCTGATTCCTGCTGCCATTTACAGGCAAGTAAATAAATAATCATCAGCCCCACTAATAAAGTGCAGCTTGATCTTGTCCTGAGGCCACCTCTCCTAGCAGTAGGGGGGTCGTTTTTCCAGCTGGATGCTCCAAATCCTCACCCTGCTCCTCCCAGCTCTGGTATAAACACTGGGGAGGGAAGATCCAGCTCCTCGCCCTCAGATGAAGGTGGGCTGAAAGGACCAGGTGGGAATTCTCTAGGGCTTGCTGCAAAGTCTAACAAATGCCAACACACACCAAAAAAAGACCCCAAAACCCCACAAATCCAAGAGCTTGGTGATTTTTCAATGCGTCCTGGGTGGACTGGCCAGTGAACACGGCAGCATCCCAGCAGCAAGGATTTCTCCAGGGATAAGAGCACATGAAAAGCCAAAGTTTGGGTTACTCTGAGTACCTCAAACCAGCTAATTTGGCTGAAAATACCCTAAAGAACCAGTGGTTTAGGTGGGTTTTGGCACTGGGACCACCATGGACTTGTGGGATTCAGCTGAGTGGCTGAAATAAAACCCAACAGCCTTTTGGTTTTGCTGCTCATCCAACCCCCACCAGCACAGCCTGTGGTGTCGGTGCCACCCCCGCGGTGACACGGTGGGTGTTCAGCATTTCCAATGAAAATAACAGGCGAGAACAGAAAGCAGAAGCAGCTCCACAGCACCAGGGTTTCACCACATGAGTGCTGCACCTCAAGTGCTGTGCCAGCTCTGGGCCCTCAGTTTGGGAAGGATGTGGAGGGGCTGCAGCGTGTCCAGAGAAGGCAACGAGGCTGGGGAAGGGTCTGGAGCACAAGTGCTGGGAGGAGCAGCTGAGGGAGCTGGGGGGGCTCAGCCTGGAGAGGAGGAGGCTCAGGGGGGACCTTCTCACTCTCTGCAACTCCCTGACAGGAGGGGGAGCCGGGGGGGGTCGGGCTCTGCTCCCGGGAACCAGCAGTAGGACAAGAGGGCACAGCCTGGAGCTGCCCCAGGGGAGGTTTAGGGTGGCCATGAGGAAGAAGTTCTTCCCAGAGAGAGGGATCAGCCATTGGAAGGGGCTGCCCAGGGAGGGGGTGGAGTCCCCGTCCCTGGAGGGGTTTGAGCAGAGCCTGATGTGGCATCAGTGCCATGGGCTGGGTGACAAGGTGGGGTTGGGGCACAGGTTGGACTCCATGATCCCAGAGGTCTTTTCCAGCCTGGCTGATCCTGTGATCCTGTGAAACAGGTGACCTTAAAACATCTTGGTTTTCAGTGTTCCAGGTGTAACATCCATTGCCTGAGGGGTGCAAGGGCTGTCCTGGGTGGGAAGGGAGTACCCATGAACATGAATCAGGAGTGAGGACAGGTTGTGTTCTGCAAGGTGCTGGAGTAGCAATGTCAGTTTGCTCCTCTAAAACCACATATTAGCTCAGAGAAGCTGATGTTTGCATCCCCTTGGCAAGCAATGCACAGAGAATCAATACATTTTCAAAAGTAAATTCTTTATTTATGCAGTCCAGCTTAGCATAGGAGATTAATTTTACTTCTCCACCTGCCATTTGAGTTAACATCACCCCCTCCTAATGGTGATGTCATCATCTGAAATGCTGGTCCTTCAGCCTTTCTTCCCACACCACCAAAAATAATTCAGTCAATATGTTTGCTTACAGATGGCAACTCTCCAGAGGAGCAGGGAAATTAACCCAAAGCCAAATGTCATTCCATAATTGTTTACATATTGTAAAACATCCATTCATTCTGTTTGCTCTTTGTGGCCCAGCTGATTTTATCGTTGCAGTTTATATGGCCAGGCTGGAGGCAAAATTAAGGAGCTGAGCAGCTGCAGGTTTTCCTCTTGCAAGTTGTCCTGAAAATACCCTGACAGGTGTGTTGATTTTTTAAAAATTTTTAAGCTTTTTTTTTTTATTTTTTAAAGTCAGCTAATAAAATCAAGCTGTGCTCAAAGCAGGCTCAGCATGATTTGGGTGCTGATGCTTTGAGGATGGCTCTTCCCACAGGGTCCCTCATTGCCTTTAAGAAAGCAAGCTCCATTTCTCTCCCAGGCAGCCACAACGACCCTTTATCCACCCATTAATTCCACAAAGAACAGGCTGTGGAACATTAAATGTGATATTTTGCTGTGGGTTGGACAGCTCGGAGTACGAATAGCCCAAAGTCTGCCAAATTCTCCTCGTGGGCTTAATCCAAATCCCTGTTATGATCCAAGAGAGATGCAACATCACACATGGAATGGTGTCCAACCATTAAAATCATGATATGTCCATGGGCAGAAGGCACAGAATTATTTCTTATTTAATCAACAGCCAATAATAATAAATAAATAAATAATAATAATCCAATAATAATAAACAAATTATTTCTGATGTAATAAACAGCTAAATAAAGACGCTCTTCTGGAAGAAGCACCTTGAATTAGTCATGCACTCCATCAATGCCACTTGAAAGAATCTTCTCTTCAAATTCTTATTTACAAAGCAAATTTTGCTTTGCAAATTTATTGTTAACGTCACTTTATACACACATCTCGGGAAATCCACATCCAATATCTCTTTTTCTTCTCTTTTCCCAGATAGCATCAGCTTATTTCATAACTCAGGAGTTTCAGGGCCCTTCCTCCAATATCATTTTACATTAATTTGTTTCAAAGAATGACTTCAGGAGTTGAACTTCCCAGGAGCAGCTCCAGGTCCTAAAAAGTTATTTTTCCAGTGCTGTTTTAGGGACAAAACTCCAGACATTCAGACATCTGGAAAGAAACTCTGCCAGGGAGAATCTTCACAAAATTCCACTCAGTAACTGCAACCAGCAGCTCCATTTCTGACTTCTGACAGAGATTATATCAGACATTGATTTCAACTCACACGAGGCAGCACATCTTGAGATGCTGCAACAAAAGCAACTGATTGTACCTTTCAAAAAAAAACCCACTTAAAAGGGAGAGAGAAAAGAGCTTGACTGCTCAGAGACACGAGTTGTATCTATCATGTCATTAACTTAAAAGATGGGGAAAATCATCTTACAGCCAAGTTGCCGCCTTTAATCTTTCTGAATTGGTTGGAAATACATCTTTACGGTGAAATATGTGGGTTTGTGTGCAGTAATTTCTGCTCTGAGGGGGGTCCTCCTTTCTTTGCCTGTTGAGTTTTTTTCAGTTGAACTGAATTTTCAGTTTGCTGCTGGCTCCTGATGGCTGAACAAAGGGCACACCTGAAGCTTTGCTGAGAAACCCCAGCTCCTAAGAGTTAAGATTTCTAAATTGAGTGAGCTTTTATCATTCACCAGCAGCCTGAATATGGAGAACTGAAACCATGCAGCAAAGTGCCAATAAGCAGCAAACTTCTTGAAACCTCCCTGGTGCACTCAGGATCATGGAATGGTTTGAGTCGGAAGGGACCTTAAAGCCCATCCAGTGCCACCCCTGCCACGGGCAGGGACACCTTCCACCGGCCCAGGTTGCTCCAACCTGGCCTTGGACACTTCCAGGGATCCAGAGGGAGCCACAGCTTCTCTGGGAATTCCATCCCAACCCCTCCCCACCCTCCCAAGGAGGAATTTCTTCCCAGTATCCCATCTAACCCTCTGGCAGTGGGAAGCCATTCCCCCTTGCCCCTTGTAAATAGTCTCTCTCCATCTTCCCTGTTGGCAGCCTTGGGCTTTAAGCAAATTTGATCCCTTGGTAAACACAGGGAAGGAGCAGGAGGGGCCGTGGAAGGAGTTGGGACGATGTCATTTCACCATATTAGACAGAGATAAGGGAGGGAGAGAGAAAGGAAAGCAGCAGTGAGGAGGGCAAAGGCAGAGAGGCAGCCCAGGAGCAGAGCAAGGAGATGGAAAGCCAAGGCAGCTCTTCTGCCCACTCATGTCCTCCTGTCAGAGCATAAACACATCTAGAGACTCAAAGGGACCATTTACCCCAGCAGGCTGAGACACCTGGACTTTTCTTTTACTGCAATTAATTCCCTTTGAAGTATCTCCCTCAGGATTCAGCTCTTCAGCCTCAGCAACTTCATCCTCACCCACTAAACGTGCTCTTGCATCCACTGCAGTGATAAACGTACACTGTGATTAACATGGCCAATTCCAGCTCACCAGAGCATCAGTTCAAATGCTTTCAGAGAGGACTCCCTTCTTGCTGAAAACAGGCAGTCAGAAAAGCACTTTCCATTCCTTTTCCTCTCCACTTCCACAAAAAAAAAATCTTCATCTACCACTGCACAAAAGAAATCTTCCTTCACAGCATTTGTCCACCTCATACAAAGACAGGTTAGTGCTGGAACCATATTGATGTATCTACGGGAATTTATTTGTATTTAACCAAAGGTAAGAAAAAAATAACTACATCTAATTTCACGATAAAACTTGGCTTGCAACACTATTGGCTCTGTGCTCCATAGGGATTTTTATTTAAAAAAAATAAAGGCACAAATTAACATTGAAAAATTCTCAAGCAGCGAGCAGTGGTTGAAAAGTAATTTTGCCTGAAGCCTCTATCTTATTGATACTTTAAAATGTCCTTTGCAACTTGCAAAACACACATGGAAAATACATGAAAACTGCTTTTCTGTTCTGGAAACAAAAGATTTTGATCACCTACTCAGTGATTTTCTCATGCATAAAAGAGGTTTTCAAAGCTGACTGGCACATACATTTTTTAAATTCCTGCTTTCCTTGGAAATACATTAAACCCCTGATATATCCAAGTGGAGCTCCAGTTTTGGAGGGAGAAGGGGATTTTTCCATTCCTAGGAGAGCAGATCTAAACCTTCCTCATCCTCCTTTGGCAGCTCTCTCTCAGTGAGGGGACCTTGAGGGTGGCCCAGCAGGTATTTCTCAGGTCCCCCCTACAAGAAAGGACTAAAATCACAACCTGCTGTTGCTATTTGTTCCCCAACCCATCACTGAAAACCTCCTCCCCCAACACCATTGTCTTTCTTTCATCTCCCTCACATTTTATGGCTGTGGAAATTTAGGCAACAAATACCCGTTGACCTGATTGCCTTTAAATTGGCAGCAGAAAGACAGTCAGCGACTCCTATTCTACACTGGCCATTCCTAATCCCTTTTTTTGTTAAACCCTGTGTGAATGCCAAGCCTGCTCCAAAAAAATTCTTTATTTACTAATCTTTAAACTATAACCCCCCCCCATTTATTTAAGCATTTAACGCTTTGATTATTCTCAAAGTAAAGTAGGGGGAAGCCAACACAGGAAAAATTTTGGCTGCTTTTTGACGTTTAAATATCAGACCCTGAGACTTTGCTGTTGCACTTCTGCAAACCTCCTTTCATTCAGCTTTTGATGCTGCCTCCAAAAAGGTGCGAGCTGCCATGGCAATCCAAACCTCCAGGCAATGCACCACCCAGCCAGACCTCAGGGTGTCCTGGGAAGCAGGAAAGCTGGGGCTGGGGGTTGGAAACACATCACAGGGTTAACTGGGCTCAGCCTAAAGGGCAGGACAGGCCGAAGGCACAGCCCAAAAATGAAGCAACCGGAAAACAGGACAGGGAAAGAGCTGAAGGGAAAAGCAAAGCAGCTGTTGGAGTCTGAGACCTCTTCCAAAGCAAAGCTTGTGTTCTTGAGCTGGGTTAGGGCACAGTTCCACCTGCACATTGCTCAGCTCTTCAGGAACCTGCTCTGTGTTACCCTGGGAGCCTCCAATAAACGACCCCTCTGGCAGGTCTGGGAGCAGTCCCAGACTCCTCTCTCTGCAAACCTCCCCCTGGTCTCCACCTCTCTTACAACAATATACTGGCAGTTTAGGGGTTTTTTTTTTTCCCCAGAAAACCCAGTGGCTCGTCCTGTTCGTCCTCCTTGGACTCTCCTTCCATCCTAAAGCTTTTCTGCTCCTCCCCAGCACAGTCCAAGGAACATCCTCCCCTCTTCCTCACATCCACAGGGATTCCACCCTCCCTCCTGATCTCCCTTCTCACCCCTTGGCCCACTCTTCCCCCAATCCCACACACCTGCTTCCCTCCCTGCACAGCCCAGATGGATTTTATTCTCTCAATAAACACTACTAATAAAAAGAAATCTGACCACACTTGTTTCTTCTGCTAACGCCTCATTTCCATTCCTTTTCTGAATTCCTGCAGATTATTTGTTCCTGCTCTCCCACATCAGCTGCATGGGGAGGAACTGCTCCTGCTGTCCTTTTCTCTTTCCTGTACATCCTGTCCTTGGGGAATCTCATTCAGAAGCAGCAGCTCAGCTCTGCTGACAGCTTGCAGATCTGCCTGTGCTTCTGCCTTTTCCCCTAATGAAAATTACATCAGCTCTAACGATTAAATCACTTTGGGGTTGGAAGTTTCAAAACTGTTTATTTGCTTGGAAACATATTAGCAGCTATTTCCCTGCCCATCCCCATTCCTACATATAAATTACTGACACTTGTTTTAAATAAATGACTGGTAAGTACTTAACATGCAACATAAAGCCACCTGTGACATGAGTCATGATTTATTAATCACCAAGCCCTAGAAACACGGACTATTTTTACAAACAGTTATCTTGCATATCTTTTGTGAATCCTGAGTTTCCAAACTGCATAGAAGAAAAAAAAAAATCACATGAGGATCCCCTATAAATCATCCACGAATTTGAACAAATCTAATCTCTTTCCAGTACTATTTCTCTTTCTAAGCAAGGCTGACATTAATTTGCTTAAATATCCTTTTAGTTACCAGGTACCTGTCCAGTATTTGATCACAAATATAAATAAAAGTTTAAGTAACATACTGCAGGAAAAAACCAATAAATCTGCCATTGACTTACACGCAGAAGACAATTGGTTTTTTCCCCTACATACAGAATATCTGCTGGAATAAAGCAAGCAAGGAACCAAAGAGATTAAGAGGAGTTATAAAACTGAAAAAGAAGGGGGAAGATTAAAACTTGGAGGGGAATATTTACAAGTCTTTCTGCTGGATAACAGCAGATCTGCAGGAAAAAAAAGCAGATTTGCAAGGGCTGAGCAGTGAGAGGGGGGACCTGGTTCTCCTGCCTCTGGGAAAGGGGTGGAGGGTGAGACTGGATGATGGGAGGGAAACGGTCATATCACACCCCCAGTTTCCCTGGTCACAGATTTCCAGCTGCTTTATCACACAGAGTGACAAAACAGCCCAGACATCGCCAGGAAAATGTCCCTGCACGTTGACACAACGAGCTCAGTGTTTGTAGAAATGTCAAAGGCAGTGACATTGTCATTTAATCTCCCTCTTAATCTTTCCAAGGAGGGTGATTACACAGATGTTTCTTGCTGCTCTCCACTGCCACTCGTCTGAGTTCCTCTGCCAAGGGGGTCCCTGCACTCAGAGCAAACACCAGCAGAGGATAATGAGCATTTGCCAGAGAGGGGTTTATACACCCAGGCCACTGAATTATTGGACACCGTGTTAGAGCTGCGACCAGGGGCCCAATTAGTGCCAGCTGTAATGGCAGGTTTTGTAACTTGGACAACCATCCACTGAGAATGGACTGGGACACCTAAAAATAATCAGGTCCATGAACTTCATTAAAGTCAATTCCTTGAACTCAGGCTTAGTTACACTGGCAATAAGCTGGTGTGGCAGGAAGAATTTAAACCCCACTCGGCTGTTTCATCACCAGAACGAGGGCAAACATAGATCTAATTGTGCAGGGACACGTGAGTGCCAGGAATACCCAGCCAGCTTTTATGAGTTCAGATCAAAGGTTTCTGTCCTTGTAATATTCTACTACCCTGGTGATGCAACTGGCTGATACATCATACATTATTTTCACTGCTAATGTAAAGAAAACTTTTATTATTGCTGTCTGAATAATCTCCCTGGAAGAGGAGGAGAATAGCTGTGCTGCTAAAGGTGAGCAAGTGAAGTGTCCCTGTAGACCACTGACAAATGTTGGGTTGGATTTGTGATCCCTTAATAAAGGGCTGTTACCTTTTCTATCTCCACACTTCCTCAACTGGAGCCTCTTAATTTCGGATTTACAGTTGCTTAGAGGGAGGAGCTTGGTCTTCCTCATAACTCATCCTCCTTAGCAAAACACTCATTGAACTGAGACAGCCCCCAAATAAACAAAAATAAAAGTTTTGTTGCAGAGCAACACTTGCACAGCACCAGAATGTGCTGCAGCCTCCACTGTCCCCCTCCCTCAGAAGCCATTTTACCCACAGAGCAGCACATCAATATCTGTGTTTCAGTTCCTGGCTCCAGGGGTGAGATTATTGTTTCAACATCAATCAAAAAAAAAAAGAAAAAAAGAGCTCCCAAAAGTTAAAGCAGCTCCTTCCTCTTGATTTCTCTTTTCTGCACCTCACTTTCCCCCTGCTGTCCCTGCGAAAGCCTCCCCTGCACCCCCTGGCTCTGGGAGCTGATTGCAGCTCCTCCAGGGCAGCAGGAGCTGATTAATCCCAGCCAGCTCCACATCCCCTCCTCCCAGGAGCCACCAGAGGACCTGCCCCAACCCTACAGCCAGGGCTGAGGAGCCTTTTCCTGACGGCAGGTTATTACCAAATCACCTATTGCTGCTTGCTTTGATCACTGATCTCTATCAGATTGTACAAATCACTGGTTTCTCTCAACTTTCAGTTCCTACAGCGCAACAAAACAACTCATCCCCCTGCTTTGTGTTAGTTGTAACCCTCTTTTTGGGTTTGCTTTAAGCCCTCCTTTTGGGTTTGTTTTTGGCCCTTCCTTCAGGTTTGTTTTAAACCCTCCTTTTGGGTTTGTTTTAACCCCCCCTTTTGGGTTTGCTTTAATCACCCCTTTTGGGTTTATTTTAAACCTTCCTTTTGGGTTTGCTTTAATCACCCCTTATGGGTTTATTTTAAACCCTCCCTTTGGGTTTTTTGTCAGCCCTCCTTTTGGGATTGCTGTCTCCATTTCAATTCTAGGTGCCCCATTTTTTTTCTCTCCCTCTCCCCCTGCTCAGCATTTCACATGAGACCATAAAGTTTACAACTTTTCCTTCCATTCCAG